>JASANB010004465.1:0-141774 GCA_030248155.1 Sabatieria punctata | reverse complement strand
AATTATATAGTGTTGGCCATAAAAATGGCCGTTCGGCTTTTTTTCAATTTTTCCAAATGACTTTCAAGTTCAAATTGATGCCATTCCGTCATTTGCAACCGAATGAATAGATTATTATTAACAGTTTGTTAAAAGTTTGTTTGGCCAAGTCCGTAGTGCCAGCCTTCTGCAGCCCTGAGTTATGCCCTCCTAAATTAAATAAACCCCAATTTTCAGACGTCTAATTTGAACATACATATCTCATAAATCCTTCTTCCCAAATTTTGGAAGGTGACTACTCTTTGTATAATCTGAGAGATTTTTACTTTCAGTGAAGGTGAAAAGTTAGCATTGTCAAAAAGAGGGCCGTATTGTATGGCCTAATTTATGTGTTTATTGTGTAACCTTATTTGAGAAGATTATAGTAATCCACCACCTCGATAGTTCATACAACCCTGCTTTCTATGCAACGGACAACAATCTTATTTTTCAGAAAACCAGTTTCTCGCCTTCACTGAAAGTAAAATCCGCCAATTTTAACCGGCTGTGCTAGGAAGCATACATGGGCCGGAAAAATCCGGAGGGGGGTAAACCCCCTCACCCCCGGCCCATGTATGCTAGAGAAGTTGGCTATTTTAGGGATTCGCTAAAAGTAAAATGCAAGATTTTGGAAAGGTTGCAAGCGGGTTTTTGAGAAGTGTGTTCAGATTGGACGTCTGAAAAATCCCGGTCAGTTTATTTCAGAAGGGCATAACTCAGGGATACAGAAGGCCAGCAGGCTAGGACTTGGTCAAAACAAACTTTTGACAAATAGTAATAATCGTGCCAAAAATCTTTTGATTCGGTTGAAAATTGACGGAATGGCGCCCGTTTGAAGTTAGGTATTCGGAGAAATCGAAAAAAGGCCACAAGGTCGTTTTTTTATGGCCAACACAGTATTTATGAGAAACAGTACGTATGAGAGAAAAAGGAGGAGGACTACCTTCTCCAGAAGCGTAGCTGCAACGCTGGGTGGCCACGATACGAACTGATTTGTGCAGAAAGCGAAATGCGCTCCGAGCCAGTGCCATTTTTTCTAGTAAAATGCTGTCGTCGTCTCCGGTCTGCAACTACGCAAAGCAATTCGGCCCGGCCGGACCAAGGAGAGAAGTGTGCAAATAATAGCTATAACAGAAACTAGGACAGCTAAAAATTCACCGACCGACAAGACAATCTACTCATCTTAAAAATATTTATTTTATTTATTTCCCAAAAAATCGGTAATATGGATTCGGACCCCCGGACCCCCACCGAATTCGGACCCCCAGCCTGGTACGGAAAAATGGTTCTTAAGATTCGGAACCCCACCTAGGCCGTAGTTTAAATTCCACGAAATTTTATTTGGAAAATTATATGGGGCACATTTGGACACCTCGGTACGCGGACCATTCCCGCATTAACCGAGCACCCTAACTTTAGGCCTCAGTTTCAAGCTGCAATTAAAGTTTCTTCCGGTACCAATTTTCACTTTATTTCTTCTATTTTAGTGTATGATCTCTGCTGTTCTTCCGGTACCAATTTTCACTTTACTTCTTCTATTTTAGTGTATGATCTCTTCTGATCTTCCGGTACCGATTTTCACTTTACTTCTTCTATTTTAGTGTATGATCTGTGCTAGTGCGTCTGGTCGCAAATTCTCTCTGGTAGATTGGAGTACTGACGCAACTCTTGTTCGGGCACTTTACACTTGATACGATATTGCCGTATGGTGTGATTACATATTTCCTTGTGTAGCGTAAGTACGATAAACCTTTTTAAATACTTCGTTATTATTGGTCTACCTACATGCGCGCGTACTATTGTTTCTAAGTAAATTAATTTGAAATATAATTTGATTATAATTTACTTGTATTAGTAAATTTCTAGAAAAATTAATTGAAATTATACTTATAATTTACTTAAGGCAAAAATTCACTTTTAATATAATTCAAACTATAATTTACTTGTATTAGTAAATTTCTAAAAAGTATAATTAAAATTATAATTATAATGTACTTAGCAACAGTAGCGCGTACCAATATACTACTGTACTGTGGAACCAATGTGATGCTCCTTTCGAGCGAAAGAGATACAATGTAGTCTCGGTTACTGTGTTCAACAACGGCATTTCAATTCCCCCAATACTATCAGGGTTCGGATTCGGTCAGGGGATTTAAAATTTGTCATGGGATTTTGGGATTTATCAGCGGAAATTGCGGTGCGTCACTACATAAAAATATGCATTCAGTAGCTTGTAGAAGCAGCAATGTTTTTTTTTAATTAAGTAAAGTTTATTGCACACGAACTTGTTAGTAAGAAGAATGTTCAAAATTGGCGACCAGGACAAAGTCAGAGGCTCCAGTGCAAAGCGGTTTGCTGGCAGTGCACTTACGCAAACCGCAATCCTCGATTACTAATTGTTAGTTTATCCTTAAATACGCCCACCGAACGAGCAGCCACCTGCTCTTCCGTTAACAAATTCCAATGGTTGACTACTCTATTTGCAAAGAAATGCTTTTTTACGTTGATACGACTACTCTGGACTTTCATGATCTGTGAATGTCCGCGCGATTTTCGCTGATTTAACTCAAAGAAATCGCTGTGGTTTAAATCAATTAGTCTATTTTTTATTTTATAACATAGTATTAAATCTGTTTTTACCCTTCGTTTTTCTAACGTTTCAAGTTTCAGTGTTGTAATACGTTCTAAATATGGCCTCTCTGACCAGCCACATCTATAAAATAATCTCCTTGTAAAATATCTTTGTACCCTTTCAATGGCGTCAATATCTTTACATAGACATGGATTCCAAATAGGTGATCCTGATTCCACTATTGGACGAACATAAGTTTTATAGGCCCTCAGTAAGATATCGCTTTGTCGTGTATGAAACACTGTAAAGATTAAAGCTGATATTTTCATAGCTTTTGCCGATATCCGCTGACAATGTTCAGAGAATTTCAGATTTTTTGGCACGTAATACCCGCATGTAATTCAGACCATATCAGTGCGTTTTAGAAGGGTAATTTTCCAAAAATTTTCTCGCCCTGGTTGGGCGGCCCAACCAAACCTCTTCAAACTACTAAAACTGTTAGTTGTATGCTCAGACTACCTTTCAAACGCAATTTTCAAAATTTCCTCGCATCTGGTTGGGCAGGCAAAATCGGGGGCATGTCAGGGGTTTTTGGATCAACAGATTGCCACGACCCTGACTATGATGAGTTTTAGATTCATATATACAGTAGTAGCTCCTTCGCTAGTAAAGATTTCTAGCACAATTTTTATTCAGATTTGATGTACTTTCAGTGGAGCTCAGCGACAGTGTGAAGAAGTCAGTTTTTTGCTCTCCTATCTGCCGTATGGCATTTTTCATTATATTTAAATTATTTTTATCTGAGAAATACTTTGTTGGACTCAATTTTCTGTGCTAGTTTATTTGTTCACTGTAATGCTCAATGTTGACCTTCCGCTTTAACTGTTACGCAGCTTTTTTTACTCACCACCAAGTCAAGCACTTTTGACAATCGTTTAGCCGATGCTTAATTTATTTCTATGACGTGCAGTTTGCTGGGAAATACGTTACGCAAAGTCATTACATAATGATTATATGAACGAATTTACCGCATTACAGTAATTTATTAAATCAGAGCTTAAAGAAACCGATTGCCGGCTCAATCCCACCTGGCAAGGCAAACTGCCATATTAAATTTTACCCTAAAGGATGATCCTAACTCTGAACCTGCACCCAGCTAAGCCTGAACCTAAGCATCAGCTTGAAACTAAGCCCTAAAGTTAGGGTGGTCGGCGGATGGGGGGAATGGTCCGCGTACCGAGGTGTCAAAATGTGCCCCGAAATTTGCAAACAAAATTTCGGGAAATTCAAACTACGGTCCCGGGGTGGGGTTCCGAATCCACAAACCGTTGTTTCCGTACCAGTCTGGGGGTCCGAATTCGGTGGGGGTCCGGGGGTCCGAATCCATATTACCAAAAAATCTCTAGAAACCAACATGAGCACTCCACGACTGTTTTATGGAAACGGCGCACATATGACATTTAGGCGTTCCCACTAACTCAATCCGCATGTTTTCCTGCAGAATTTAGCATAAAATTGTAGCCAAGAGTCACATCTATTACGCCAGACAAAAAACCCGAAGAGCTCCACTCCAGTAACGAAAAAACAACTCTTAAACTAAGGAGAGTCGTTTTGCAATTTTTTTGTTCGCACCGCCCTTACAAATCGTACTGACCGTAAGCTGCTCTAATGCAACCTAGCAGGGCCTGGTTTTCGACTGTGAAAAATGCGCAATGATTTTTCCTGTTTAGCGTATATCTTTTGGTAGGATTTCATGCTTTTGTTTTTCCGTTAGTGACATTTTAGTGTCAATCAGACCAATTCCTACCGACCGTAAGCTGCTCTCTGGGACCGTTCAGGTACAATATTCTCAGCATAAATAGATGCGCTACATCGTCTTATATTTAGGTTATATGGTTTTGGTACGAAAACTGTTAGCAAGCTTACAATAAAATTCTTTCGATGACAGTGCGAAAATACAGAAAATTCCTTCAGTAAATGAAACCAATTTTCTATAAACAAGTATCTTCAAGAAATATATAAAGCTAATGAGAATAAATCTTGTCAAAAGTTTGATCAGTTTATCACAAAAGTTCGAAAAAACGTTGCTTCTATAAAACTTTTGCGACGTTTCTATTTTTTGCAACCACCAAACAGTCGTGACTCAAATCGCACAGCTTTAATAAAGACCATGGATTGTGGTCCAACACTACTGCTCCCAATATGCAACTGATTATTTTATACAACAATATCTGATTACCGCATGCTACATACAGTTTTTACCTCAGATTGCGCGTTTTTATTCCCCGTATCATCCTAATAACATTGACTAGCGGCCCCTTACGCCCGGAACGCTTTGGTCTACCATAGTATTGCAGATGCGCGGTCGTGACTAAAACACTCGTAGCATTCGAGTCTGTTGGCAGATATGTCTGTCATTGTAAGTAAAGTTTTTATATGTCTGCTGCCTACGAACTATGACAATTTTCTATCATGAAATAGACATATAAGAACTGGCGTCCACAAACCCCAAGAAATGAAATGAAACTTACAACAAAAATGATTTACATATGAAACACTAATTTGCTCTATGGATGCTCATGCTTGGAAGGCAGCAGGGCCCATTTCCCCCCACCCCACCATTCAAGCCTCGGTTTGGATGGAGCCTACAGATGCAGAGTTAAGATCAGACATAGGCTTGGCTAATGCTTAGACTTAAGATCAGATAAAACATCTGCTCTGCATCGCAAGTAACGCTCAGTCAACAAACATCACCCCAAGACAGCACAGTTTTGTGGATTGCACCACAGCTCCGCTAAACGGGGGCACCTAGAGTGCTCTGTTCTTCACACTGGTAAACATAACTCATATTTGCATACAGGGTGTCCCAACAAATATGATAACATTTCTTTTTTTGCTCCCGTTTCCGCAAATTAGGACTAAATTGGCTGAAATTTGAAATTAGTGCCAAAAGACGGGAGATTTTGTGAAATTGTGTAGGCGCGGATTTCGCACTGTTTCAAATAGTAGTCAAAAGTAATCAAACCGGTGGTCGTAGTAGTCAAATGGTTTGCCTACAATATAGTGAAATGAAATTTGACTACTCTAATATTGTACTCAAACGTCATAGTCATAGTCAAACGGAAATTTTGGTCATACATGTAGCTGGGTTTTCGGTTGGAGGGGGAATTTTTCTGATCCAAAATAGGGTTTCAGGGCTATGCCCAAAGGGGGTTTCAGCGACCTTTTTTTGGTGTCCAAAAGTGGGTTTCAGCGACCTTTTTTGGGCTCAAAACAGGGTTTTGAGGACTAAAAATCGGGTAAAAATCCTGTCTGAAGTGCAAAAATACCGTTAAAAACCATATTTTTGCTTTAAAACATGCAAAAAACCCTATTTTTTATTTAAAAAGTGCAAAAAAAGCTAATTTTGCTTTAAAACGTGCAAAAAAACCCATTTTATTCGACATAATACAGTTAAAATGCATTTCTGGAACCTTCTTTAGAGATTTTGAAACCCAAATTAGCGTTCCGGAACCGTATTTTGGGCCTCCAGAAACCCTATTTAGGGCTTCAGAAACCCAAATTAGGGTTTCAGAAACCCAAATTAGGGTTCTGGAACCCTATTTAGGGTTTCAGTAACCCAAATTAGGGTTCCGGAACCCTATTTAGGGTTTCAGAAACCCAAATTAGGGTTTCAGTAACCCAAATTAGGGTTTCAGTAACCCAAATTAGGGTTTCAGTAACCGAAATTAGGGTTCCGGAACCCTATTTAGGGTTTCAGAAACCCAAATTAGGGTTCCGGAACCCTATTTAGGGCTTCAGAAACCCAAATTAGGGTTTCAGTAACCCAAAATAGGGTTCCGGAACCCTATTTAGGGTTTCAGTAACCCAAATTAGGGTTCCGGAACCCTATTTAGGGTTTCAGAAACCCAAATTAGGGTTTCAGTAACCCAAATTAGGGTTCCGGAACCCTATTTAGGGTTTCAGAAACCCAAATTAGGGTTCCGGAACCCTATTTAGGGCTTCAGAAACCCAAATTAGGGTTTCAGTAACCCAAATTAGGGTTTCGGAAGAGATAAATGTAGCAGAGCAAAGAGCTTTTAGAGCGCCATCACCACTTCCTCTAATCTGTTGCCAATGAACACACCGACTTTGCTACGGTACTCTCTGCACCATAAATATTTTGGCTAGATTATATTAGGTCCGCGAACAGCTTGTACTGTATAGGCCCACCCAATTGATTTTACGTGCCCTAGTGATGATGTACCCCTACTGTATGTAGTAGTGTACAGTTCGGGAGTTTATTTTCTATTTACTTATGTAGGTTGTGTTACTTATTTACTTAAGTTGCCCTGCCCTGCCTTCAGGGATGCGAGATCTGTTTTCCGGATGTTTTTTTCGAAAAAAATACGGTTTTTTCCTAGGGATCGGGAAAACATATTTTGCGGAAAAAACTCAAGCAAAAAAAGCCATTTTTGGTCATCTTTTAGTCAACGAATGAGTTTTAATAGCGTGTAATAAATAAGCCACACTGCCTCAAAACTGTTATAAGAAACCAGGAAAAAACTAAATTTGGAATTACTGGATAAAAAATCAGATTGATAATCGAAATTTTGCATATAGCGCTTACTGAAAGGACCTCTGGGGCAGTGTTTCATGCCTGTTGCGCCATTAATATCAGTAAAACACGTATATTTTTGGTCTGAAAAGGTGCAAGGTGTCGGAAAGCATTAGGAAGCATATTCACAAGTTGAGCTGTAGTTTTTTCCTCGATTTTGAAAAAAAAAACAGAAACAGAAAAATCTCGAATTTTTTTCGGAAAACTATCTATCCCCCTGCTGTTTATATTTTCGGACATTCTAAAGGGCCGCTATTTTAGTACAGCCATGCGCTTTTATTCGAAGAATAAAATAGGAGAAAACAGAACAGAGTAAAGGTCCACTTTAAAACTAGACCAACAACAAACATCTAAACAGCAGAAAACATGATGTAGTAAATCTATCACTAAGAGCATCTTTCCAGCCAGTTTTGCAAGGCAAACTTGGTGCCTGTGCTTATGCGCTCAACATCGTTAAACGTCGAACTCGCTTCTGACTCTATCGGCAAAACACAACTCATCTCACTCAAAAGACGACTTGTCTCAGACACTGACCCGTCGGGGTTGGTTGCGAATGTTCTAAATTTCGAGGCTTTGACAATGAAAGCGTTGTAGCATTTACTTGAGCATTTGGTTTGTACGGGAAGCTGTTCCTTCTACAATCTCTCTAACTGCCCTCTTTGGAACCCAACACAACATATCCACCTCGTCCGGTGCTTAAAAAGAATTAATAGAAGACAAAACATTGTTTTCTAAGTGCGTACAAACAGCAAACTCCTCCAGATCACAGCTGGGTTGATCGATTTGAATAAACACATACAGTACGAGCGTGTGCCGATTAGGCAGTCCATAAGACAGGACGGGCGGAAAAGCGCTCTAAAAGGTCATAAACCGGCCATAAACCCTTTTATGCGGGCCTTTACTTCCCAGAAACAAAGAGCCGACGCCTGACTAGCTTCAATTCCCGTTTCCTCTTTCAATTCCCTCAGACCGGTGGTTAAGGTCTGCAAATTTGAAGCGCCAAATCATACAATCATTGTGATTTATATCTCACAGACTCTCCTGGATCGACGTAGCCTCCGGGAGACACCCAAACACCTGGAAAGGCCCGAAGAGTTTTGGCCCGGCGAGTAAGCAAAATGTGAAAGTCGCTGCTTTGAACTATGGTCGAAACTGCCAGTGGCAGATTGAGCGATGGCGCCTTCTGACTCACTTGTTCCACTTGACTTGCGGACAGGTGTTTGATTGGACAAAAGGAGGGATGCTAAACAGGTTATTTATGCGTCTACATGCCAATTTGGACTACAATAAACCCAACTGCAAGTCTCAGCGGAAGCGAGTCGTCATGACAGGGTTCCAACACATAAGTATCGAGATTTTCGTGAAAGGCTACATTAACCTCGTGGTTGTCGAGGCAAAACTGGTCTACCAGACACTAGAATTTAATTCAAATTTGGCGCTAAATCTACAAGGCCCACACGACACAACACACGACAACATTGCGGCTTACCTCCGAAAATCTGGCAAGCTTCGCAGTGTCGGCGGCGCTTCTGCGCAAACTGACAAACACCTTTTTGCCGGCCATTTTAATTAATCAACTAGATTCATTGACCAAACAAGAATAGAGGAAAATCGTCAACGAAAGGCAGAGTTTACTACACACATCCAGTTTCGGTAGCGGTCTCGCCACGATCAGCAACAGTCGGTAACTACGGTAAGCGGGAGATTGAAAGTCTGCACAACGCAGATGGCAGACGGCACCAGAGGCGAACGCGTTGTTTGACACTAGAGAACCCACGATTTCAATAATTATCTGTGAATTCTTTCAGTGCCAAGCCACGAGTAAGCAGGCCTGCGGGCAACGGCAGTATTTAAGGTTTATTGACGTTTCTGGAGCTCAGCTTTTGCATAGCTGAAAGGCTCCCGTCGTGCTTTGATAGTGACACTTTCTACCTACACACACGTACGTACATACAAATGCATCCATAGCACTACACTCGTCTCTATGCAACACACTGACAACATTACCGATGATTCGTTGCTTCAGACGTCTTTACCGAGCTGAACTGAGGGAAGAACAGAAAACGATCACCAAACAACAGGTCGGTCCGAATGCAAAGATGATAGCCCGAACAGCTTTGTATGACACAGAAGAATACACGGACGCACTAATCATAGCCGTGAATTCATCTAGTGCCATTAAAAGCACGGGGCACTGACATTCCGGTGGTTCACCTCACAATCTACCTGTGCGATACAGAGCTAAAATACGTTACATGGTGCGATATAAATTGATTAACATGCAGCAGTGGTGCTCAGGCCATGCAAGCTACTTACCGTCTGGACAGACAGAGCGCTAGAGTGGGGCTACCTGTTATTGAAGAGAGGCCAGCGGGAGGTCTGAGCTTTCATTGGAGGTAGAGTAGAGATTAGCAGAGATCAAGCTTAGGCCATCGGGCCAATCGATACGGGTGTATGGTGTACAGGCTAAATGGCCATTTCAGTCTAGCGCTCGGACACGCAAAGTAATTTTCGCGTATTAGCAATTAGCTGCGCTGCAAACGATTTTTATATGTACTGGACTCAGAAATCAATTAACTAAAGGGTGCTAGCTACCTACCGCTAAATTAGCAGCCACTACGCCGCCGACCGAGCCCGCCCTCCCTCCTCCGATCACTGGCGATTTCTCAAAATTAAACTCCCTAAGACAGCTGACAGATAGCGAGGCGCATGTGCGGTCGGGGGCAGATGGCCGCGACATCTGCAAGGCACGACTTTCGGCCGTTTATAGAGCTACGCCACTACTATGTATAGTAGTGGGCCGGGCCGTGTGTGTACATATAAAAGTAGCGCGATGGATTTTTAGGGCACCGAAATTGCCTTTAGCCGCCATTGTCGGAGCCAAAATCGGACCGGTTCTTGTGCGCAAAAGCGTGAGAGGCGGGAGAGAGAGAGAGAGAGAGGGGACAGAGAGAATTTTGAAGGGACGCGCGGCGCGACGCGCGGTAGCGGCGGCGGCGACACAGCGATTAGAGCTAATCATACACTTAACTGGAGCAAGAAATACGCCCTTTGTTGGATAGATTTCCTATGCTTTAGGGTCCATTTCTCACACACCACCGCCTCGACCGATCTTATACCGGCGCTGTAATTAGCCACTTCCTCCGTGCCCTTTCCTTCCGCCTGTCCACCACTCACTGCAAATTAAAGCCACTCTCCCTGCCCCCATAGACGCATTGCCTCGTAAACACTCCCCGCTACTACTACACCTACTTGGGTCTCTGCCCGCTCAAACGCTATCAGTCTGTCCCTATTTCATAATTCAGTCAGGGTTTGTTCTAGTGTACTGGTTACAAACTTAGAGGAATCTTTAGGGAGAGTGAACAGAAATTGGTTTAGTCTAGCGAACAGAAAGGTTAGCGTCATTGCGCTCTGTCCAACAGGAAATGAAGCTCTAGAGTGCAGTAGAAACAATAGCGACTTACCGACGCGTCACGCTGAGTCGGGGACAAGAGAGTAGAATGGGCGGAAGAAAAAGGGACAGAAGAGATAGCGCAGGAGCCAGATTAATTGGCGCGACAGAGCCCAACTGGCAAGGGCAGACAGAGACAGAGACGACAGAGTCGGCAGGTGTCCTATGAGTAACCCAGTTTAGCCCCCAAGGGCGCAGCGAGCGCGTACATGCATGTCACACATGACACGACAACAAACTCGACACCCGTCAGTGCAGCCACCAGCCAGCCGCCGGCCGACTCTGCCTGGGAATCTGCTGCTGCCATACAACTGGGACGTCGGCAACAAAGGAAACGCCGGACAATACCCGACGCAGCTCGCTAAATCGCCACCGCACAATAGCCGGCGGGTAAAACGAGACTGCAGGATACTCTATCATGGCCATTGGCAGCGCAAATTATGTATCTGCGCGTCCTACGCCCACTAGTGCCTGCCTTGTTGTGGTCGGTCGGTTGAGTGTCGTCTACCAGCAGCTGGCAGTCTTGCAAGCTAATTAATCGCAAATAAACGGCTCGGTCACCACCTGTAGGTCAGGGCAAATTTGACTGAGACGCGCGCAAATCTCGTAGGAGCCGTTTGGGTGGGTACTTGATCGTATTGGAAATGTGCCGGGAAATGCATGTCAAACCGCTGCACACACGCAGGCAGGCCTACCGCGGCCTAGAGCTTTTCTGAAGCAAGCAGGTAGTACTTATTAGACTTATAAGACGGTTAAAGACTAAATACGTCGGCATGCAAAAACGTGCTGTTTTTGAAAGGAACAAAATACTTCCTCTGCAGCAGGCGTGCGTACGTTTATGTAGCATTTGGTTGATCTGTCGATCGGCTAAGAAGTAAGCTCCCATGCTATTATGCGTGCGTCAGGACTAACATGATAGAACATTACACGTAACGGAACCGGTAAATAAATTAGGTAATTTACGTATGTACATTGTATGCTCCAAGTATGCCCACCACAAACAATCTTACATAAATCATGTCCCGGGTTTTCCGTATAAACGCCCCAAATACGTAGTGGGCCCCTGGGCGATTATTTGGAAAGCCTTTCCTCATAAAGCGCCCATCGCTGGTTATTTAGATAAAAAGTTTTGTCCTGGAAAGCGAAAAATATGATTAAAAATTAGTTATAGCCTCAAAAATCTGGGCTAAAAGCATGAGTTTCATTCAGTTTAGTATACAAACACGATATTAAGAGTTTTTCGAAAAATCAGTAAAAAATTCAAATCACAAATAGGCAGCGCTCAAATAAACGCCCATGTATACGGAAACTTCTAAATAGCCACCTCTGGGCGTTAGATTAGAATTGAAGTTGTGAAAGGAAAGTGCCAAAAACTAAATAAACGCCCATGGGCTTACTTACAGAAAAACCCGGTACTGTGTTACAACAATAAAAAGCTATACCCATCAACAGAAGGCACTCTACTCTTTAAACTGTTAGGTTCATCAAAACTGAGCTGTAAATACCGTACCACCACTTGTTACGGGTCCGTAAAATCAATAAGTCACGATCTTTGTACTGAAGATTATACTGGCGAAAACACTGAACTAAATTGCAGTGTTATTTGCAATGCAGCATGCACAATTTTGACCAAAGCAAAAAATAGTAGATGTGACTTTTCAGTTTATTGTTGGATTTAAAATTTTAACTGTAGGTGTTTGCGCCCCAATTTTTTAACGACAATATATGTACGTATTTCGTAAGATGCATGCATGCATTGTAAGATGTCAATACGTAACTAGTCCAATACGATACGTACCGCAGAGGACGTCAAATTGAGACACGAGCTACACAAAGTTGTTTTAAAACCAAAAGTAGGTTAGTTTTTAGACGATCGGCGTGACAGTGAATTACGAGTACAGTTCACTTATCGAAGAAAGAAAACAAGGCAAAATAATTCTGTCTCCCACTGTCTGTATATCAGACAATTGTTATGACAGCCTGGTGATTCATCAAATTTTTTTCAAAAGCACTAATTTAACGGACAAGTTTCACGAACAACATTGCGACAGTTAAAATAGTTGAAAAATGGTTGATCTGTAGTACATAATATAGAGATTAGGTACAGTATGTACTGGTGTCGCGTCGGCTACCTGCGCGTCAAAAGAGATTCATGATTTTCAAATCGGCGCCCAGGAACTTAATCCGAAAACCGGATAATATGGAAATTGATTCTCGAACAGTACCTCCCCACACCACAATTACCGATTTAGATTTAGGCTCAAGTCAAACAGATCAACCGAAATTGATTTAAACCAGCAGAGATTCCCTTCGTATAGGCATATAGATACTATGTTTTCTCCATTCACCTGCTTAAATTGAAGGTCTCAGTCCTCAAATGTTGACATTTTTATCATTTTTTCCAAATTGCGCGTTTCAACTTTGCTAAATTATCTAAAATTTCATTGTCTAAAATTAACGGTGCTTTATTATCTCCTTAAGGTAGTTAGCTCAGGCAAGGTTTAGCAAACCTGCGCTAGCCAAGCATCATAGTGTAGTTTAGCCTTAAAAAGCTTTTAAAAACGGATTTTGAGCGTAAAATAGATAGTTTTATAGGTTATAGGTATAGATATACAATTTATTCGTTTCTCCAACGAACCGTTTTTCCGTATCTGGGGAACCAAATGCATAGACGGTCTGAATCCATATTAAATTACCTTCCTACTTCAAAAAGAAAAGCTTTGGCAAAAAGTAAAAAGGACCGTAGCACCGTCGACCTCATTGGACCGCACTTCTGTTAATTCTCTTCTCCCGTTTTTAACACCGTATGCAAATACACGGTCTTTTTCCCCAAATTGTGCTGACAAAACACTTTAGGTAGCAAAGCTAGTAGTGGTACAACCGAGGCCCATGCTTTCAGCTGTTAGCAAGCTTTTCTTTCTTTGTTTTTCCGAAATAAACTCTCAAAGAAAATTAGCGGCTGCAGAAGGTAGGGGAGGGGTGCCTATGTATACATGATGGTGCCAAAGAGCGTTTCTCTTTGATAAAGCTGAGTGACAGAGTATCCTTCTCAGTATAAGCTACTTGATAGTCGGTCGGTTGACTTTAGGCACTCCCAATTACCTCCCTAGCTACATATGCCTGAATGAAAAGCTACAGTTAGTAGCAATCACACGTGTTCGGAGTGGGACAAACGGAAACGGGGACAGCTACCGGTGGCTGCTCGTTCGGTGGGCGTATTTAAGGATAAACTAAACTATTAGTAATCGAGGATTGCGGTTTGCGTAAGTGCACTGCCAGCAAACTGCTTTGCACTGGAGCCTCTGACTTTGTCCTGGTCGCCAATTTTCAACATTCTTCTTACTAACAAGTTCGTGTGCAATAAACTTTACTTCACAGAAGGCAGGATGTGGGTGTGCGTGATGAGCCCACGAAATATTTACCTGCTGCTACATGCAATTGTGTCGTCATATTTAAGTTAAGTTAGCCTTTAGTAATGAATAGCTATTCTTACCAGGCAGCAAATATTTGGGAACGCCACATAATCAGAGTTTGACATTTTCCAGTACCTAACAAGTAAACTTCTTTCAGTCCTTATAGCTATGAGCTCAGAGCTTGCATTGTACCTATGTTTTACACAATTTGAGAACACCTCTAATACAATGTACTTAATTGATGCTTGATAAGTGCTGTACGTACGTACGTAGTAGTTGCAAAATTGACAACGTTTTCTCTCTCTCTGATCTGGCTTCTCGTCCAAGTATCGCTTTGGTCGGGTGAACATTCTCGTGATATGGCAATCTGATAACAGTTTATCAAAATCCGAATCCTGGTAATTCCTCAATTTTGGCCTTCTCTTGACCACCTGGCTTGAAATAATGGCGAATTTTATAAATTTTCCATCATTGTTACAGGTGCAGTGTCTGAAACAAGAAGTTATATCAATGGATTATGTTTCAAAAAAATATTAATAAAGCGCGGAACACGAGAAGAGTAGGCTACGCTAGGTTCATTTGTTAGCTAGGACACTAATGACCAATTATTGATGACGAATGTGAACAGAACAATCACCCGAAGCCGGCACAGTTGGTGTAGTGGTTTAGGCCGCATAGCCACTGTGCGCGACGTCGTGCGCCAATCCTCTCGGCGCGGCAAGTTTCTTGCCGCAAAGAGTTGGTCGTCGGCATAAAGCTCCACCCAGGCCACCGAAAGCTGGTTACAGCGAGCAGGTAAAATGGGAACCGACCGGATCTGCCGTTGCACCGAAGCCGCTCCACAAAGCATGCCGCATTGGGAAGAAGATCTACGATGTCAGAAGCTGTCTGAGAAACCAACAATGCTGGGAGCCCTCTGGCATAGGGGCACCGGCGGCCGTCGGGAGCTGTCAGAATCATGGCATCAACACGCCGGCCGCCCTCCTGGTGACCGGCGCCCAGCAGCATGGCTAGGAGTGGCTGGCAGCGAAAGAAGGGCAACGTCCGAGATGACCAGTCACGGGGGTAGCGAAATGGACCTCGAGTCTGATCGTAGGCCGTAAGGCCCCCGCAAATCGGATCGGACCGGAATCACCCGAATGCGACTGCGCATCTTTAGCAGCACGGTCGGCTCGGCGTTGTCGGATCACGTGGGGAAAGGGGCCGCTTATGGACGAACGGTGTTGAAATACGGAAGAGAAGAGAGCAAGGGTGCGGTCCGATGAGTGAGGCCTACGGTGCTACGGTGCATTTACGCGACGATAGTTATACAAAATGTTTAGGAGGCTATTTCCGCATAAAATAGAGTAAAAATAGAATGAACAACGCCCCAAGTCGGAAACCACTCTATTTCCATATTTTTAGAGTGTGCAAAAAAATAAAATCACATTGAAATAGAAACAAGGAAATTGAAATGCGTGCGGGATGGGCATTTACGTCGAGGATTTTGCCCGGGCGGGCAGACCAGAGCAGAAAACTTAGAAAATAAATTAAAATTAACTCTAACGCAGAACGTCCAGACGAAGTTTGAGAGGTAATCGGGGGTAGGAGTTGAGCAGAAAATATTATATGTACACACGCCGTTTTATACTTTCAAAGTGCCAATTTTCAAAGCTTAGCTTTAAGATTTTTAAGTTGAAAATTCATTCCAAATTTTCAAAAAGTTTAGGTAGACAAGGCAAAGTTGAAAGGCCGGGCCCAGCCAGAAAAAAGACCATAAGACCGACCATAAACATCTCTACAAAGAGGCCAAAAACATACGTACACGCTCGTAGGTCGTTGACGGATTGGAGCTCATTACAAGCCGGTCCATGAAAAAATCGAACCTTGGTCCAACTTGTACAGCTGAAATTTTAAAATCCCAGCACAGCGCTGAAATTTTCAGCGATTATAGATCTTGAAAAGAAATGAAAAAGTTTGCTATCCCAGTTGTTCTAGCTTCCATGGAACCGGAGTTACAGGCCGTCAAAAATCGCGATTGTAGCACTTTTCGGTGACACCATCCAAATTTTGAACGGCTGCCGTTCGCTAGTCTATTCACGGAGTATTGTCACTTATGGCTCATTTGAGAGACTATTCCACAAGCTTTCCAAACGTTTTGTCAACCATCGAAAATCTTTTGTGTTTGGTCTTTGCTGTCTTTGTATAGCAGGCAATCACGATGTTCTTTTCTTCTGTGCCTTTGTGGCTTCTTGTTTCTAGATTACGTCTAGAGACCTGCACGGGCCGACTTTTTGGCGGCCCGGCCCGGCAAATTTGAATTTGACTTGTAATCGACTGCAAATGGTATCGTGACAACTTTTACTTGTATGTAGTGTTCCATCGATATCAAAATTCGACGATATTCGATATTAGGATTATTATACAGGGTGTGTCAAAAAAACAACCCAGCAGATTTTTTGCTGTAGCAACTGCAAATCTCAATCGATTTAAATGAATCCTGCTTTAAATGAAAGATAAACAAATTCTTGAACGATTGGTGTAGCTTTTATTAAGATGCGTTGCTTAGTTCCTGAGATAATTGCTTTCAAAATCAAAACAGAGATTTTGGCAGTGAACAACAGAGATTAAAACAACCCAGCAGATTTTTTACTGTAGCAACCGCAAATCTCAACCGATTTCAGTGAGTCCTATTTTATATGAAAGATAAATTAATTCTTGAAAGATTAGTGAAGCTTTTATTATGATACGATGCTTAGTTCCTGAGATATTTGCACTCAAAGTCAAAACAGATTTTGGCAATGAACAAAAGCGATTTTTATTATTCTGTTGCACTTCATAATAATACCGATTCCTACTGCTCAGGGCTAACGTAACGAGGTTTTTCTGGTGCCACACATGCTTGGTTGCTTCATTTGTAAAAGTCTTGTTGCCCCTCAGCAGTAGGAATCCGTTTTGTTGTGAAGTGCAACGGAATCGCTCTTGTTCACTGCCAAAATCTCTGTTTTGAGTTTGAAGGAAAATATCTCAGGAACTAAGCATCGTATCTTAATAGGGCCTTCACCAATCTTTCATGAATTTATTCGTCTTTGATTTAAAGCAGGATTCATTCAAATCGGTTGAGATTTGCGGTTGCTACAGCAAAAACTCTGCTGGGTTGTTTTTTTTGACACACCCTGTAGTTATACAGGAAAATCTGAGAATTTGAAAGAGTAGACTGCTCTTGCTGCTTATCAGTTAAGCACTGATGCAATCAGCGATCTGATATCAATTAAGTACATAGAGAATCGCAGAAAAGCAAGTGGGCCTTCTGAAGCCCTTCAATGAAAAGGTTGACCCCCCTCAGGCCGATGATGCCCCACCCTCATAGGCATAAATGAGCTCAGACAGACAGCCCTTACCACGCAATCGGGGCCGGTCTTTGAACCAACAATCGATTTTTGAGCGAGTACCCCTCGGGAAATCGCTCGTAACTTGCTTAAAAATCGTCGTAAACCCATGAAAGTGTATGATTCGAGACGGCAAGACTCTGTGGAATCCGAATCTGGTATCGGCGTCAAATTTCAAGCTCGTTTAGAGGGGGTCAACTCGGACAACTTTTAGTTTTTGGCCGTTTTCATAGTTAATATGTAAATTATGACAAGAATAAATAGTTGCATAATCTATAGGGGATCGTTGGCTACAAGTCCATATAAAATTATAACGGGGTCTAGAGGAGAGTATTTGAGAAAAAAATCAAAAACCGTAGCGCGCCAATAATTTTAAGACAGGCTTTAGAACCAGTGTGTAGCTATCGACGGAACCTAATTTTATAGAAAACGTACTTTGTATTTTATGCAAAAATATTCGCTTCCAGGTATAACCAATTTTTCCGCCCACTTTATTATACACTAAGCGGTTTCCCTTCACAGTGCGCTGTTCATTCTATTTTTACTCTATTTTATACGGAAATAGCCTCCTAAACATTTTGTATAACTATCGTCGCGTGGTGCATTTTAGTTACTTTTTGCCCTTTTTTATTCATTAATTAGCTTTTCCTGTGTGCTGCACCACCAATTATTGTGCGGGAGTTTTTCAGTAAAAAATGCTTAGAACAAGTTTTAATTGAGTCGGAATTTTTCGTCAGTAAACTAAATTATGAACGATTTCCAGAGAAGATCTACTTCTGGTCAGTTTTTCTTTCTTCTTCTTCTTCCCCAACCCCAGCTAAGACTAAGTTGATTTCTTCATCTGTATTGCGAAATTTCAGTATTGACATTTATTTTATTTATTATGAAATTGTTTTCATCGGCTTATATTTTGCAGAAAATATAGAAAGAAACCGACAAAATGAAAATGCTGCGCTACGTCCCAGCCAGCAGCTACTTTTTTGTTTTTTTCGCGCCGTGTATAAATAAAAAAATGAAGGCGTCCGTGTAGAGTGCGAACAGATATTGGGTATTGTTGTATTCTTGGGCCGAATATGAGGTGATACAACAGGATTTCAAAACAAACGGTTTATTGGGAACGATCGCCCGATGACAACAACAAGTAGCAAAAACAATGCATGAGAAATCAGAGATAGAGAGTAACTCACGAGTTATGAGCCACTAGTGAGGGAGACAAAACAGTCAGAGAGAGTGTAAGCACACATTAGATAAAAGCGCACAGAACACTACAGAGCAGGCTGCTTATAATAACGGCCATGGGACATTCTAGAAATCTCTGGTCAGCGTAGGAGATATAAGAGAGAGAGAGAGAGCCTGACCTTTTCCGGAACATTCTGTACATATTAAAAGGGCACACTTACACGCCTATTAGTACACTGAAATCTATTGTCTAACACTGATAGGTAGTGTCTCACTGCTACAACATGTAGTGGGTGTATCATGCATGTATAACAGGTCATCCGCCAATGACGTAGGTAGCGATTGACCGGAATTCCGGTTCTGGTTCCGGCCGGAACTGACAGTTCCGGTCCGGATCTGCTGCTGAAGGGTGCCAGAACCGGAACGTTTTGACTTTCCGCTCTTTTTGGAAGCAAACCTGCTAAATTCCATGCAATAACGCTAACACTACTAATAAATCATCTAAAAACTTTGTTTTAGGCAATAATTTTGATTGCTATCGCTACTTTTTTCTCAGAAGTGCACACAAAAGTGTCGATAATTTACTACAGGCCAAATGGTGCTTAACAATTTCAGTAGTTTCAGTTGTTTCGATATTTTAAAGCCGAAATTTAAAAAATCAGATGTCTTAAAGAGATTAACACCCCAAATCTTAAAAAAACGCAAAATCATCAAAGGTGTATGGGCATGTAGTAGGATTCTCTGAGAAGTCAGTGAACTAAAACTAAATCAATGTTTTTGATGCTTAAACAAAACAGTATAATATGTAAACTACTTGGACATGTAAAACAGTAATGTTTCATGGCAGTTCTACTAGTTCTAACTTTAGCAAAACGCCCTGTAACTGACTGTCTTCTGCAGTTTTCAGCCAAAATTTTCAGTTCTGTGAGCAATTTCGAATTTTTAGCCTCTGCTGAAAAGTTCCAGTTCCGGTCAGAATTTTGGTTTTGGTCGATCGCTAGACATGGAGTTCTGGCGCCGGCTGGGGGTCTGAGCCCAAATTCTATGGAGTGGGTTGGGCACTAAAAACTAGGGAACGACCGGGATTCTGATTCCGATTCCGATTCCGATCTCCGATTCGGTAGTCAGAGCACTAGGAATTTATCAGAACTTTTGTTAAATTTTTAAGAAACCATTTCTTGCGTACTATTGCGTGTCTTTGTGGTTAGGTACAAATTTAACAGTTATTGATTTTTACCATTTTGGGTATGCATACGTAGATACTGTTTGTTGGTGGAAAAACAGGTTATTCCAAATTCCAAGTGTAAAATATTATTGGGTACCGGGGGTAAAAGCCCAATGCCGAATACAGTAATGTCTCGTTAATCTGGACAAGTTGGGACCGGCCAATTTTGTCCGGATTAGCGAATTTCTGTATTAACGAATCAAAGCTAAAACACTGTTTTTCAGGTCAAAGGCCTAAATGACAGTTTTTGTTAGTTGCATATCAAATTCTGCAGCTGTACCTCTTAATTGAAACCCAAAAACTTATTCCAGCTGATTATAGCTCCTAAAAAGGCAAAAATAATCACATTCTGACTCAACGAAAAGCATTATTCAATTGAAAATTTAGACATGAATTGAAAAATTGCGCATGGATTTTGTCCAAATTAACCAAATCCGGATTAACGAATCACTTTACCATACAAATTTCGAAGTTGGGACCCCAAATGTTCTGTCCAGATTAACGAGACATATAACATGGGGAAAATTGGGACCTGGCCTAATCTTGGCCGGAAGGCGAATATCCGGATTAACGAGGTCCGGATTAACGAGACATGACTGTATATTGTTTCATCTTTAACATGTATAACTTGCTCATATCGCAGACAAACAGATCGCCACTGATCGCCGGCTCGTCTAGATTATTTGACTTGCAGACTTATTCAGCTGGCGTTCCATTTCAATAATAACTAAAGAGCAGCCGTTTTTGCAGTGTAGATACGTAGATAGATAGACAGTAATGTCGTCGTTGCCGTGCAAGGAGGACGGCGAGAAGTCAGGAGAAGCATCAAAAGCAAGCGAGCAGGAAGAGACGGTCGGTGTTGTTCATCAATCTACTGCCGCCGATTCGCCCGTGCCTCAGTCAGAAGAGACAACGATTCGCGCCGAGGCCACTTCGTCGGAAGCTGCTCGGCCCTCCTCTCCCCACTCTTTCGCCGCAGACAGTACGTCTGATTCGCACCAAGACACCAGTACTGCGTCCCTTGCTGAGCAGGCCACAACTGCTGCCGATGCCTCACAGTCGGACTCAAAGTCATCGACTGTTGCGGCTGCGGCTTCTGAAGAACAGCTTAAACCGGCAGATCAGATTTATCATGTAAGCAAAAGTGGGGCTGAGTGGAAAATTGCCTTTTAAGGTGTATTCATACTGGTTTAGAAAGAAATCCCCAGCGACTTTTCTGTAGGGCGGCTCATTTGTAATATATGCACCAACACGCCGCCTCGCATGTTCCGCCTGCAATAACGCCTGGAAGGTGACGCGTGGTGCGTTGGTGCGTATATTACAAATGTGTCGCCCTGTAGAAAAGTCGCTGGGCAATTTTTTTCTACACGAGTATGAATGCATCTTTGGGCGAGCGCTATTTTGTTCTCCTGAGACTGTGACATGCACTGAACAACACATGAAAAGCGCATGCACAGACAATAAGCTTTTTGTGTTTGCTTTTTTTCAAAGTTACTCCTTTCGGCGAACAGTGACCTATTGTGTTCGTAAACAAACTAGTCCGTTTCTGAACCTAGGCGAGTTGTTTTCAACAGGTTCACGCGACAAACACAAGATAAACATGCGAAAAAAAGCGAATCGAGTAGTTACCGTCTTTTAAGAGTTGTGTTTGCTCTTTGCAGAAAGAGAATTTGTTTCAGGTAAAGTGGATTCAATGGCAGCAGAAAGCACGGGTGCCAATTATAACTCAGAACGAGAATGGTCCATGTCCGCTCCTAGCCATAATGAATGTGCTTCTTTTGAGAGGCCAAGTTAGACTGCCTGAAGACGTCCAAATCGTCACCGGTCAACAGTTGATAGAAAGGTTGGGTGACTGTGTCCTCAGGCTAATACAGGTACTATGCTTTAGTTTATTTACTGCTTCACTTAACAGACTCTGACGAACAGTGAATACATGTAACAGGTCATTCGCCGAAGTGGGGAGGGGTTGGGGGCATACATGGGCCAGGGGGTTGGCCTAGGCCGGTTGGGGGCAACCCCTTGACGCCCTTGTTACTTGTATGGTATCGAACCCATACATGGGCCGGAAAAATGGGTTGGGGTAGTCAAAATCCGAAAATTTGGGGGTGGGCCTGCCGGTTTGGGAGGTCGCGGCGATTTTGTTGGGTGGGGTCAGGAACAAAAGTCGGCTTCAGGTGGGTGGGTGGGGTCGAGCCCAAGTTGGGGGTGGGCAACTCCCCGGACCCCCCGCGGCCCATCCACCGTCATCTGCGAACAGAGCCTATAGAGTAGTAAAAAGTTTTGAAGGCCAAAAATACCTTTTTATGAAAATTTTTCATTTAGAAAATATTTTTCAATATTTTTCCATGCGTGAAATTTAGCTTATAGGATGTGCAAGGTTAGAACTGCTAGCGATTTCCCACCAAATATCAATACCTCGAATAAAATAAAAATTTTCCGAAAATGAGCCTTCAAAAAGGAGCATACATGGGCCGGAAAATCCGGGGGGTGTATGGAGACCTCGGGGGGGGGGGGGGGGGTCCCCCAAAAAACGCCTATTTTGCCTTAATTAAGCGAAAATTTTCTCCCTCCGGGGGTGGGGCGCGGGGGGATGGACGACCGAGGGGGGTGGTATTGGTCGCCGAGGGGAGGGGGTATACCACCCCATACCCCCGCGGCCCATGTATGAAAAGGAGCTTTTAAAATAACAGGTGACAGACGACCGAACGCACAGTTGTTTTCAGCAGAACGTGAACGCCAACGAACAGATGCGAGTGGATTACGAGCAGAACGTGGCGGACGCGCTGGCCATCGTGCCCAAATTGTTCACAGGCATCGACGTCAACGTTAGATTTACTGGGTTCGATTTGAGCTTCTATTCGCTTAGTGTTGGTGAAGGTTATCATTTATTGATTTTAGCATATCAGACTTCGAGTACACCCCCGAGTGCATCGTCTTTGATCTATTGGGGATTCCGCTCTATCACGGGTGGCTGGTCGACCCGCAGCATCAAGCGCTGGTCGATCTGATCGGCAACTGCAGTTATAATCAGTTGGTGGAAAGGATAATCAACGATAAGCACAGCGGACACGCCGATAGGGCCGCTCATGGTACGTCTTTCTTCTTTTCTTGCTTATGCACCACGTTTGTCTGTCAACCAACAGTTGCAAAAGCTTTGTGAAAGGTTATTACAGTCAGGCACTTAACGCCGTTCGTGGTACCGGTACCTAGGTTAGTGGCACCATTTATGGTACTCCTACCCATGTCCATGGCTGCCTGTAACCATATATGGTACGAAATCTGAACAGAGTGGTACTAAGGTACCGGACTCATGTACCGGTATAATATGGTACCACCACAGTCTCCGAACGTGAGGGTACCATATGGTGCCACTAGCCTCTGGGTACCGGTACCCTATGGTGTCGGTCGGTGCCATAAACGCCGTTAAGTGCCTGACTTTATTAGAGTGCGAACCGGTATTGGGTTCGGTGTTTTATAGGTATTGGATTGTTTGTGCAACAATACTGACTGGGACTAGAGTTCCGCGATATATCGATATCGAAAGATCGATATATCGACTCTTTTTTTATATTGATATCGCGATATTTTGCATCAATTGTTTCGATATTGTTTGTGCGGAAAAGAAAGGAAAAAACAAAATAGGGAGATTGAGTCTCTAACTAAACACTAAACCAATCGCTAATCGGCTTCTGTTACATTGTTACATGTGTGCCAGGATCTACAAGGTTCTGTCTCAGACCGCATGCAAACCAGTGGAATGCAATAAAATGAAGGGCTTCAGAAGGGTTTCCCTATATTAGAACCTTTTCTGTTATTCTCTACTCAATTGATAGCTGATCGTTGATTTATTGTTAAGCAGTGAGAGCAGTTTTATGCTTTTCCAATTTTTTCTTGCACAACTATGAATATCGATGTTGAGCTGAAAATATCGATGAATTTTGATATCGTCGGAACACTAACTGTGTGGGGCCTTGGAAAATCTTTAAAGTTTGATCCATGATTAGCTTTAGAAGCCAATTCACTTCCGGTTTACTAAATAGCAAACCAATAATTAGTTTTCATTCTAATTTTTTCTCTTTCTAATCAAACAGAGTCGTCCAGCTGAGCAAGGATAGGAATTTTCTGCTGTTGTAGTCAGACATGGGCTAGCATTTCGGCTGATGGGGGGTAGAATTTTCAATTCCTGAGGGGGGCTGATGGGGGGTAGGAGCGCCTGATGGGGGGCTGAGGGGGTGGTAAGCAAAAAAGTCCGATTTTTGGCTTATTTTTCATTAAAATAAGTTAAAATTAGCTATTCTGAGCTCATTTACGTTTATTCCAGGCATATTTTTATCATAATTTTCTATACAAAATTCTTCCCAAAAATTCCTGATGGGGGTAGCGGCCGGCTGATGGGGGGTAGATCAGAGCCTGATGGGGGGCCAACCCCCCGCAGCCCCCCCCTTTGCCCATGTCTGGTTGTAGGCGCTCTAATTCTGCTCTGATGTTTTGGTTCTATTGTATTGTATTGCAGCCGTACAATTAGAAACATTTCTGGACAACACAGCGAGTCAACTGACGTATCACGGTTTATGCGAGCTAATGCTACATCTCAAAGACGGCGAGCTGGCAGTGCTGTTTCGAAACAATCATTTCTCCTGCATGCTCAAAAATGAGGTAGACATCTTAACGGTCACTTTTTCATTAGGACAGACAGACTTTATTTCAGAATGAATTATTCGTGCTTGTCACCGACCAAGGATTTCTGTACGAATCTCGCGTAGTTTGGGAGACGCTGAGCAGTGTGGACGGCGACAGTCACTTCGTCGATGCCATGCTGAAAACGGTTCCCCCTAAGAGTGGGCCGTTGATTAGTCAGCCCGATGACGCCGCCGCCTCCACGGCCGACGCCGACAAACACGTCGACAGCGAGTGAGGCACTTTATTTTTTTAGCGATGCTGCTGGCGGTATGCAGCAGATTTTTTGCTCTAGCAACTGTAAAACTCTCGACCTAGTTGAATTAATCCTTTTTGAATGAAAGATAAAACTAATTCTTGAAAGATAATATCTCTGGAACTAACCGGACTTTGTGTATTGATAGTAATTTAGCTATCTATCAAGATACTATTTTCTTCCATTCAAAAAAAAGATTCACCTGAAATCGGTTGAGAATTACCATTGCGACAGCAAAATATCTGCAGGGTTGTTTTTTGACCGACCCTGTAATTAACACTTCTGGACAGGGTTCGTGCATGACCTGGAAAGTCAGGGAGTCATGGAAAAGTCAGGGAATTTAAAAAAGTCAGGGAATCAGGGAAAAGTCAGGGAATTTGGTGGCTGGTCAGGGAAAAATTTGATAACAGCAGAAACATCTCGCTGCCAAATGGTCCTGTCAGACCTTTACACACCACCCTTTTGACTATCGGTCTTCTGACTTTATATAATACTACTTGAATACCGTTTAAATGCGTTTTACAAAGCCAATTTTTCAAAATTTCCTCACATTGGTTGCAGTTTCCTCACCCTGGTTGGTCATGGAATTTTGACTTTGGTCATGGAAAAGTCAGGGAAAGGTCAGGGAATTTTGCTATACAAAAGCCGCACGAACCCTGCTGGACTACTTTTTCATTCTGCAACGGCTTCTCTTGCAGCTATCAAATCGCACTGGCGCTGGAACAGGAAGAGCGCAGTCGCATTCAGCAGCAGAAGCAACAACAGCAACAAGTGCAGCCCGCGGTCGGTTCTGGCCAAGATCAGACCTCTCTCGACGCTCAGCTGGCTTGGCAGTTGCAGGTTGGTCTTCTCAATCACCCAAACATGTAACAGGTGCCGACCGGCGTAGGGAGGGGGTTTACGTAAGGTGGGGGGGGTCGAGGGGTTTCGCCCAGACGGAGGTCCAAATTTTCAAAAAGCTCCAAAACGCCTGGAAATGCGTTTTAACAGTTTTTTTCAGTAAGGAGGCTAAAAATCGCTATTTTAAGCCATCAAATAGCGTTTTAGAGCTAAAGACAAGCAAAAAAGCGGTAAAAGGGATTCCAAAAACACCGATATCTTTTAAACATCAGCGGCGGAAACGCCAAATTCGGTTTCCAAAGGCTTTTCAAGCGAATTGTTGGCTAAAAATTTGTTATTTTTGAGCCAGTTTGTTAGTACTGGATACGCTACCACTGTGTAATACTTGCATTTTTGCGTCGGGGTCCCTAAACTGTCGCAGAGGGTATGATGGTTGGCCTTTCTAGCTAGGGGGTAAGTATGCAATCACCTCATGTCTTTACTTATCCATCTTTACGAAAGATCGAACGCAATAGCGAGCACAAACAAGTCGGTGAAATCGGTAGGTCCAATCCCCAAATTTGGAGATTCTGACATCTAACAACCCATCTCTCGGCCTATATACGTACGCGCATGCATGTAACGGGTCCGGCCTGAGGAGGTGGAGGAGGTTTTTTCCGTGAGGGTGGGGTCGAGAAGGAGGGTTTCTTCCAGAGAGGGGCGGTACAAAATTTCAAAATGCTCCAAAACGCCTTGAAATGCATTTTTAGCACGTTTTTTTCAGTAATGTGGCTAAAAATTGCAATTCTAATCTGCTAAATAGCGTTTCAGAGCTAAAAACAGGAAGAAAATTACAGAAAAGGTTTCTAAAATCACCGATTCCTCTTAAATATCAGCTGCGGAAACGTTAAATCTTGCTTCCAATAGCTTTTCAAGCGAATTTTAAGCTAAAATTAGATGTTTCTGAGTCAGTTGGATGGATGGAACGGGCGGGATCGTCGTGAGTCTTGGTTAGGCCACACTGCTGGCCCATCACGCACACCCACCGATCCGATCCGATCTGGCGGGGGGCCGTACGATGTACAGCCCTACGATCAGACCTGCACTGTCCATTTCGTGACCCCTGATATCGTCATCTCGGATGTTTGCCCTTCTTTCACTGCCAAACCACTCTGGCCATTCTGTTGGGCGCCAGGTACTAAGAGAGTGCCTGGCGTGGTGACGTCATGGTGCCGACAGCTCCCAAGGGCCGCCCGGCGTAACCAAACCGGTATTGGCCTTATTGCTGATTTCTCAGACGGCTCCTGACGTCGTTGATCTTCCCTCCAACGCGGCATGCTTTTTGGAGCGGCTTATGCCGACGACCAACTCTTTGCGACAAGAAACTTGCCGCGCCGAGAGGATGAACGCACGAAGTCGCGCACAGTGGCTATGCGGCCTAAACCACTACACCACCTGTGCCGGCTCTAAGTCAGTTTGTTAGTACTGGAGCCACTAATGGTACCTGTATTTTTGGGTGGGGCGCATACATGGGCCGGGGGGTAAGGGGGTATACCCCTCGGCCGGCCATATCCCCCCTCCCCCACCCACCCACCCCCTCCCCCTCCCGGAGGGAGGAAGTTTTCGCTTATTTAAGGCAAAATAGACGTTTTTTTTCCTTTTTTCGGGGGGACCCCCCCCCCCCCCCGAGGTCTGCAACCCCCCTACCCCCCTCCGGATTTTTCCGGCCCATGTATGGTGGGGCGGTCCCTAAATCGTCTCGGGGGTTGGCCTTTCTTGTTTGTTTGTTTGTTTGTTTGTTTGTTTGTTTGTTTGTTTATGAGTTCCAGTGACCTTTCGGACACACCTCAGGCCACCCCTCGCTCTTTTTAGAGCTCTTCAATGGGGTAGTAGCCCTGTCTACAAACAACCCTCCCCTTTGCTGCCATTGGGTGCTTAGGCAGCGCCGGTTCGGTTCCCATTTACCTACTGGCCATCACCGGCTTTCGGCGGTCTGGGTTGGGCTTTACGTCGACTACTTCCAGTCGCTTCGACCGGTTTCGAACCCACAAACAACCGCTCTCACGGATGCCGGGGCCGCCGTGACACACTAGCTAGCTAGCCGCTAGCTGGAGCAGAAGTACGGGGTAGAAGTTTGAGCACGCTATATGATCCGATCCGATGTGCGGGATCCTTACTGACTACGATCAGACTCGTGGTCGATTTCGCTACCCCCGAGGTTCGCCATTTCGGACGTTGCCCTTCTTTCACTTCATGATGTGATTGAAAGAGTTAAACCGATACTATAATGAAATCGAGAAATCGAATCGCTAGTCTGGTCTAGTCAGCTGCTGCCAGTTTGTTGGTCGAAACCAATAATGACACATTTGAATGGTTTTTTTAGCAAGACGAGAACCGTCGAGCGGCCGAGCAACAACAACCAACAGACGCTGAACGACCGCCGAGAAGCTCGGCCGCCGGTGATGGCGAGGACGTCTCCCCTACCAACCATCGTCCCCCAGTGGCCGCCACCAGTGCCGGGAGTTCAAGACGTTCTAGCGAAGATAAGGTACTCTACAGTACTGTATATGCAAATTTTACGCTTTCAAACTCATACAGTCAGGCACTTAACGCCGTTTATGGTACCGACACCATTTTACCGGTACCTAGGCTAGGGGCACCATTTATGCTACCCCTTCCCATCATGGCCATAGGCAGACATGGGCAAAGGGGGGCTGAGGGGGTTGGCCCCCTCAGGCTCTGACCTACCCCCCCCCCCTCAGCCGTCCGCTACACCCCTCAGGAATTTTTCGGAAGAATTTTGCATAGAAAATTATGATAAAAATATGCCTGGATTAGGTGTAAATAAGCTCAAAATAGCTTATTTTAATGAAAAATAAGCGAAAAAAACCTTGATTTTAGCCAAAAATCGGACTTTTTGGCTTACTACCCCCTCAGCCCCCCTTAGGCGCTCCTACCCCCCCTCAGCCGAAATGCTAGCCCATGTCTGGCCATAGGTGCCGGTACGATGTATGGTACCACTACCATATGGTACGAAATCTGAACAGAGTGGTATGGTACCGGTACCAATTCGAAGGTAGGGCTACCATATGGTGCCGGTACCACCACAGTGGCCAAATGTGGGGGTACCATATATGGTGACGGTACATTATGGTACCACAACAGGCCCCGAACTTGGACTTGACTTATTTCTCTTGCCACTTGGGCGTGGCGTGGAGGACGACGACAAGAAACTTCCCGAACTTGGGGGTACCATTTATATGATACCGCTACCATATATGGTGCCACTAGCCTAGGTACCGGTACTATAAACGTCGTTAGAGCCTGACCTTAATAGTACTACTGTTTCAGTGCACAATTCTCTGACCGACGAAGTTGCCGTCTGTTCAAAACGCCGAACTGTATTCAATTTTCTGCTGCTGCCTGTCTGTGTGTATTTATGCCTGCTGAGCTATTCGAACGCTCAGTAGTGCGGACTCGGTTTGAAAGAGTCTCTAAACGGTTCTTTTCTTTACTATATTACTGTTCACTCTCGTACTGTACGTGACCCCGACCGTTCGGGCTTTAACTGTTGTGAGTCAGACCGGTGTGAGTGTGACTGTGTAACTTTTATTATTCGGTGGGCACGTGGACTTGGTTGGAAAAATTTCACTCAAACAAAAGATTGAAAAAGAAAGCTGTCGAATTGTCTGCTTGCCCAGGTTTTGCGTTAAGTGAATGCGCTTTAACCTTATTTATGGCCAATGTTAGTGGTCGGCGTCGTTGTTTATTGTGGTGTTACGTGAAAAGCAGGGCTGTACTGTATGTAAGTGTGCGTATTGTAAATGCAGTGTATTGTCGTTTTGCTTGTCTTTCCTTTTCACAAGTGGTTCTTGGCTGGTTATTATTGGTAATTTACTACAAGTATAGAGCCTTATTTTATTCTAAAATTCCGTTAATATAATAATGTGTTCTTTAAAAGTATTCTGTAGTTTTACTGCTTGATTACATTTATGACAATATACCAAGAATAATTAGTACATAATACGGAGCAAGAGTATGTGGATCTCCCTTTTTTGGTGCTGTCCAAATCTGATCAACCGACTTCGCAAGATGACAAGATGACCTCAGTTTGACAGGCCCGTCCACAAAGTACCCGTCCCAAATTGGTGATGTATATGCCTCTACAATCACAGCTCTGCTCCCCGAGTGTGTTTGAGTGAACAACCGAAAATTACGTTAATTTTTATCGATCGTCTGTCACATTTGCCTTCCACGCTGAGTAGAGCCACTTTTCCTGTGTGGCGCCAATTTGAGCCCAGGTCGTTAAGCTTAAGAGACATCGTTGTCGTGGCAACTGTCTTACGCTGGTTCTCCGTCCAGACCAGGTGCTGTGTCGTTTTCGGTAAATATGCAGACCAAATCTGTTCTTTTCGTCCTTTTCTTCTGCTTTCTGACCGCTAAGGCGGGTATTTTGTCGGACGTGGCTGGAACACTTGAAGGCGCTTGGGACACCGCCTCTCAAGCAACTAAAGATTTCTTCACTAATACGGTGAACAAAGTGGGAGATCTGTTTGCGAAGAACAGCAAGGTACGTACGTACAGTGTATGTAGTTTTGTAAAGTTATCTAACAAGCGGAAAAAGCGGTTAATTTCTAAACAAACTGAAGGACTTGGAAAAGAAGATAGACTACACAGACAAGTATCTGACTGTGTTGGAGAAGAACAAGGAAACACTGAAGAAATCGGCCACCGACGCTCAGAAGAAAGCTTTGGACAAAATTCCCGAGTTCAAGTCCAAAATCAGCGCATATAAATCTAAGGTGACCTACCAATTTATCTTCTACCGTACGTAAGCATATTTTTGTTCTTCTAGTTCAAAGAGGAGTTGAGCGAGAACCAAAAATCGGAATTGGTGAAGAAATGGAAAGAGGACTCTACTAAAATGTATAATAACGGTCTAGGAGATCTAATCTCAATGGTTAAAAGTTCTGGCACCATAGTGGCACCCTCCACAGCCCTCTTAATCATTGTTTCTTTCGCTGTTTTCAGAAATATGCTCTAAGCATGCATGTAGTACCTGGTCCCAGTGGGGTGTTACTGTGATGTACTGTATCTATAACCAATTATGATTACTTAGCCATATATCATGTAAAACCTTTTGTTATAACTTGTGGTTGCTTGCTTACGAGTGCTCTATACATGGTGTTTAAAAAAGGGATGCTAAAGGGTGCTTTGTTGCCTGCACAGGACTGCGCAAAGAAGATACAGTACGTGTGTATGCATCCGTTTCTGTTTGTTTATTAAGTTATGAATCGTTGTATGTAAGCTTCGGTTTTAGTTAGCAGCGCAAATTTAGTGACATTCAGTCTTCGTACACGTTCTGTAGTTGTGAAACTTAGAGTAAAATGTAATCGCCGTCCTAGAGAGGAAAACGGTTAGCAACTGGGCATGTATGTAGTCTAACCTGGGTGAATCAGAACGTTTACGAATTGCTGTAGTATGATAGTGTCAGTACGCTTAACTGAGCAGGTCCGGGGTTTTGTTGCTAGGTACCAAGAGACCGGACTCAAATTAGAGTGATTAATGCCGTTCGGTAGAACAACCGAGTAAGCTTTTAGGCAGCGCTCATGTACGTAGTGTAGAAAGTCTGGCAGCCATTAAAGCCACCATGCGCTGTCATTTCTTACTTCTGTCGCTGTTGGTAATGAATCAATCAGAAGCTAATCTCTTGCAAGAAATGCAGCGCGCCTTAAACACTGTTGGCTCTGCTACGAGAAGATTCTTTGTCGACACACTCAACAGTGTCAGAGATTTGTACGCTTCTGACAAACAGGTTGACCAATTAACAGGTTATGTAGCTAAGTGTTGATACGTTATTGAGTATTGGGTGCTTTCTAGGTATGGTATTTAGATTTTTTGTACTCCAACCCAATACTGATCGGACCTTATAAATCTTCAAATTTCAATCCAGCATTTTAGCTAGCTAAATGAGAAGCCAATTTTGCACCAATCAACTAAAGGTTAGCAGAATTTATGCGAGCTTACTTAATTAGCCTTCTTTCTTCTTATCGAAAGTTTATTTTTTTTCCGTTTTTAATGGATGCACAACAATGTACGTATCTGTGTACTGAAATCCGATTTTTGGCCCAGCTCAGCTCAGCGGGTAATCATATACTGGAATCGGATTTTTCTATCATATTGTTCGTACTCTCTTATACAGCATTTCCAGAACTTTAAATACAGTGCTTAAAGCTTTCAGGAGCTAAAAAAGAAGGTTTATTATACGTACGACTACTTGAGTGCGCTGGAACGACAGAAAGCCGAGCTTAACAGAACTGCCAATCAAACACAACGTGCTGCTCTTGCTCAACTGCCCGCTTTGCTGACCAAAGTTAAGGAATACAAAGACAAGGTACCACCGTAACGGTATACGTGTCCAGTAAGCCAAAAAGTACACAAAAATTATTGCAGCTTGACAAAGACACCCTCACGAGCAAACAGATGTCAGTTCTGATTAAAGACTGGGAAACGCAGACCCAGCAAATGTATACGGAGGGAATGTCACAGTTGGTGCACATGGCCAAAATTGGATCTCGCAGCTCAACAGTTCGTCTGTCACGATTTCTTGATTTTGCGCTTTTGATTTTATTCACTGTAACGTTTGGTCAGTTGATTTGATGATATTTGCCACATCCCACACTCTAACTTTTAATAAATTCTGCTTATGCTTTTGATTATTGTATCGAAGGGCTTTCCAGTTCCTACGTCAACCGTGTACGTAGGTACGTACGTAGTATATACTACTTATTTTCTTGAGACATTAGGGTATGAAATTATTTGACTATTTTGACACAAAAACCCCGATCCCAGCACCCAATGTAACCCCGATACACACACAGTTCAGTTGAAATTATTTACGATACCCAAGTAGTTCGAGTACCTACTGTTTTTCCATGAAACTAGATGAAAAATAGGCATACCAACGAATAGGGAACTCACTCAAGTCTACACATGGCAAGGCATTTAGTTTCCTTTTCGTGAGTACCGGAGATTTCCACTTACTATCCCACCCCCTTAATATCCCACTGGGATATTACATGGACCCTTGTTCCAGCTAATATCCCTTGGGATATTATTTGGCGACAAGTTATTTTGTAATCAGGAGTGGTTTGCTCATACTGTGTCGGAAATCTGCCAGAAAATTATGAAAGAACAGAAGTGTTGTTGTAACTATGATGTAAAAAGTTCTATTTATCACTGTCATTACTGTACCATGCCGGTGTCGCGTCAGATTTGGTCCGGGCAATATTTGGTCCGGCCGGACCAAATCTGACAATTTTGTGCCAGCAGATTCAGTCCGGGCACCGCAGATATGGTCCGGGTAGATGTAATAATTAAAGATAGGGAGTAAAACCGGTTTGGCTCTGTCAGGCCTCTGATAAGAGGTAGCCAGCGGTCTGGCATCACTGTGCGCTTTGTCCGCTGAATCTTGTGGTGACATCCATTTTTTGTTTAAAATCGAAAATTCCATTTTTTTCTGACTCTGAAATATTTAAAGCGAAAAAAACTCAATTTTTTTGTCGTAGGAAAAGTCGTTTGAATGGCTTAAAAGATGCGCCATTTTGTCTTCTTTTGAATGGTGTAAACATATCTAGGGTTTGGATGGGGTAGACGGGCCACTTTGGCCATCTGAATGCTCAAAAATACATCATCTCTTTTACTTTTTCTCAAAATAAATGCCTTAGGATTAACCAGGATGGATTATTTTTGAGCATTCAGATGGCCAAAGTGGCCCGTCTACCCCATACAAACCCCTAAATATCTTTACACCATTCAAAAGAGGACAAAATGGCGCATCTTTTAAGTCATTCAAGAAAAAGAGCTAGGGCAAAACGGCCTTCAAATTCGTTCTTTTCGATCAAAACTACATCTACATGTAAAATTTCAACAATCCCATTCAATTCTTTGCTTCCTCATGGCCCGCAAAATGGCCATTTTGGCCCGCTTTCTCGTGCAGTGACAATTAAACAGGAAATTGTAATACCCGGACCAAATATGCCAGACCAAGACCAAATCTGGCACCATATTTGGTCCGGCCGGACCAAATACGCGGCCGGACCAAATATGGCGTGACACCGGCGCAAAAGGGCGGTAGAAAGAGAAGTGACAGTTGAGAAATACCTAGAAGTGGTTCGTCGGTACAAAAATGTGAATTGACTCTCCAGAAGCATGGATTTGATCGGAAATCAATGTGGTTTTGGGTGGGAAAGGAGAAGGAATGTATGGAGCTCAGCCTCTCTTTGTTATAGTGTACGTCTTGTCCTAAAATTAATGAACTCTAAAATTTGGATTTCCATTGCTTAAAATTGATCTAAATCCATTGTTCCAGTTAATATCCCAGGGATATTACGTAATTGGCGGCAATATTTTCACTGAAAAACATGATTTTCCGTGTTTTAACCCCTGGGATACTAAGTGGAAAACTCCGGTACTATGAGTGAATAATTTTCTGTCAGTCAGTTCTGAGCTTGGTAAGCTAAGATAGGCTCACGCTCAAGAGACTGAGCATGTACGTGCTGTATGCAAATTTCGTGCGAGAGTGTGCACCTCAGTAGTGGTATCGGCAGAGTGCAGCCAAGCAAGAATAGTACGACTACAGAGTTGGCTGCGCGTCGGTTGGTGTGGTGTTTACGATAAACGCTTTTCTCCCGACTACGGTCTAAGGTTTCCCGCTGCACCCAACTGGCGATCTTTGAGCGATGGACGACTTCGAGTACACTACTTTCAAACTGCGTCACCAATTCAGTTACAATGACTTGAAGAATTGCCAATTGAGCAAGGGCGTCCTCTCTGCGGCCAATAAGCTTCACGGAACAAACTTGGTCTGTGAGATCACGGTCCATCCATTTGGAGGGAGTTCTGATACCGGTGAAGAACATCGCAACGAAGTCGGTGTGTTGATTGGAAATCGAGGAGACGTGGCGGTCAGGGTCGACTGCAACGTCTTACCCTTTTCGGGTTAGGTGTAGCTGGGGGGAGAAAAATCAGGGAAGGTCAGAAATGGATTAGATACTAATTAATTAACTTTCATATGACTGTACGACTCCGGACCGTGCCCTATACTGATGCGCACCCCTACGGGTATTTTTATATTTGGAAAATAGGCACTCCGGAGCGTGCCCTGTACTGATGCGTCTCTAGGGGTTTATTTATATTTGGAAAACAGGCCCTCCTGAGCGTGCCTATACTGATGCGTCCCCCTAGGGGTATTTTTATGTTTTTAAAACAGGCCCTCCGGAGCGTGCCCTATACTGATGCGCCCCCTAGGGGTATTTTTATGTTTTTAAAACAGGCCCTCCGGAGCGTCCCTATACTAATGCGTCCCTGTAGGGGTATTTTTATATTTGGAAAACAGGCCCTCCGGAGCGTGCCTATACTGATGCGTGCCTCTAGGGGTATTTTTATATTGGGAAAACAGGCCTCTGGAGCGTGCCTATACTGATGCGTCTCTAGGGGTACTTTTATATTTGGCAAAACAGGCCCCCCCGGGGCGTTTCCTATGCTGATTTAGTGATCATTAGACTCGCCAGGCGAAGGGCTTTCAAATGATATATGACTTGACCATTTTGGACGATTTTGAAATTTTGGAATTTTGCCAAAAAAATTTTCGATAATCGATATTTATCGATAGAAATCGTTAATTTATAATTAATTATGATCATTAAACACATTAATTTCTGTTTGGGATCGGTTCCTGATTTTTCCCCCCCCCAGCTACACCTGATCCGTTTTTTCTCTGGACTCAACTAAGGAAAAGGTGCTGCTTCAATCGTTTAAAGCCGAGTTTGATCCGAATGGTGCTGTTGTTTATGGTGTGTACACTGACCAGCTCCGTCAAGGATCAGCCGCCGCAACCAACAACGGCTGTTTGGTTATCGAGGTACAGTATCTGGGTTAGGTGTGTAGGCGGAAAAAACCAACCCCACTCGCCGACGGACCCTAACTTTATTAAGCCCTAGTTTCAGGCTAAAGCTTAGGTCAGGCTTAGGTTCAGGCTTAGGCTTAGGCTTAGGTCAGGCTTAGGTTCAGGCTTAGGCTTAGGGTCAAGCTAAAAAGCGATTTTTCGACTGGGGGTGGTTTTTTCCTACAATCGTACATCTTGTAGGTGTAGCTGGGGGGAATCAGGAAGCGATCCCGAACAGAAATTAGTGCTTTTAATTATCATACTTTTATTATAAATTAACAAGTTTTATCGATAAATATCGATTTTCGATTATTTTTTGGCAAATTTCCAAAATTTCAAAACGTCCAAAATGTTCATATCATACATTATGCGCTTCACTGCGCTAAAGCTTGTGCCGCGCATAACCCTCCCCAGAGACAAACACTTCAGGTCTGCAGAGATAACGCACACAAGATTAGAAAAATACAAGTATAGATAAAAAAATGTCCCATCGCTTTTTCGGCCTTCACTCAAACGTTTCGTTCTCAGTCACTTCTTTACCGATTTGGCTCAAATTTTCAGCAAAAATTAACGGCGTGTTCCGGTTTCCTCCGTTCCGGTTTCCTCCATTCCGTTTTCCTCCATTCCGGTTTCCTCCGTTCCGGTTTCCTCCGTTAATTTTCCGGTTTCCTCCGTTTTGAAATTTTACTTTTTTGGTGCATATCTATTTCAGAAATTCAATTTTGAAGGCACTAACTATAAAATTAAATAATAATAAACTGTATTAACGCAAGATTTGAATAATAATTAACTGTATTAACGTTGGGTATTTTCTAGAAATTTCAGCTGTTATGCGGCACTTTGTCGCTTTCACTTGTTTGTTGCAATCAGTTGCATAATTGACGGCGATTAAATAGCGATTGGCCGCCGATGCCCTCAGGCCGACACTGACACTAGTAAAAGTGCCGCATACTCAGCGCACTGTTTAATTGGTCAGGAACCCTTGGCGGCCATAAAAGGTTGTAAATCGCGTCCTGGCGATTTGGCCAAATCATCGGCAAGTCTTTAGCCGTCTGGAACGGCTCCAGCAATTTAATAACAAATTTAATTTCTCGCGATGACTGTCAAACAAATTAAAATTATATCAAATTTCGTAAAATTGGCCTAGAAATTTGATATAAATTTGATATGAATTTGATATAAATTTGCTTGGTTTGGCAACTTCACTAACCAAAGTTTTGGCTACAAAACAACAAGTTCAGTCCAAAGATGACCTTGTTCATGCCATAGCAAAGATATCAACTCACTAAACGCTATTTTGTAGACCATTTGTCGCCATCTAAAGAAAGGTCAACTCATTTTGAAGTGACTTGACCCAGTTTTTGAGCTGTTTTTCTCAGGAATTTAGTATTGATTTTAGCAAATTTATATTTAATTCATATCAAATAACAAATTTGTATCGAATTAAGTTTCAGAATTGGGGTACCAAGCAAATTAACAGCAAGTTATTTTCTTCTGAAGGCTGAGCAAGCAATTTAATAGTTATTTAATTTCAAAATAAATTTACTCGGAAACACTACTACAGACTATGTGAACTGCTGCATGCTTATGTGTCTACTCAAATTGGGGTCGATTTCCCGAGTTGCCGCGCTGCCGACGCCGACGGACTATGTGAACCCACCCATGAACAGGCAGCTCAACACACTCACCACACAGTTCACACAGGTGCTCTGGCTGCGAACAGATTAGTGCAGTGTAACCTACGCTTTGTCTGAGCCTGACCTCAAGGCAGCCGCAGCCAATCGCTGTTTATTAATCGTTGTCAATTATTCAACCAAGAGGGCAACAAATAAGCGAAAGCGACAAAGTGCCGCATAACTGTTGCAATTTCTGAAAAAACCCGAGTCTTGCGTTAATACAGTTTGTTATTGTTTAATTTTATAGTTAGTACGTTCAAAATTCAATTTCTGAAATAGATATGCACCAAAACAGTAAAATTTCAAAACGGAGGAAACCGGAAAATTAATGGAGGAAACCGGAACGGAGGAAACCGGAATGGAGGAAACCGGAACGGAGGAAACCGGAACGGAGGAAACCGGAACAAACCAAAATTAACAACATGGTTGGCTAAATATTCTGCAAGTTTGGTGCCAAAATTTCAACGGAAATTTTTTTTGAACGGAAAAGTGAAAATCAAAGTGGTCTGTGTAAATTCAAATTTCCCGCGCAATTACGGCGCTATCGCTTAGATAATTGCAGGAATGATGGGACGGACATTTGGTCATAACATATTCAGACGGCAGCCCTCTGGCTTAAGGGGCACTAAAATTGGGGAATTTCAAAAACATGATCGAAAATCCCATAGTTAAGAAATCTGTACATTCTGGAATCAAAGCACTGAATCAGTTGTTAATCAATACAGATTGTAGCAGGAAGTTTGACAAATGAATGAAGCTGATATTCAAACTCTGTTCCACATCATAGAAACCTTCTCCACAGTGTTTTTAGAAAATCGAAAATCTTCTGAATTGTCATTTCACCGGTTTTACGAAGAAAAGTCACATTTTGTCATGTTTTTGAAATTCCCCAATTTTAGTGTCCCTTAAACCAGAGGGCTGCCGTCTGAATATGTTATGACCAAATGTCCGCCCGATCATTCCTGCAACTATCTAATCGAAAGCGTCGTAATTGCGCGGGAAATTTGAATTTACACAGACCACTATGATTTTCACTTTTCCGTTCAAAAAATTTTTTCCGTTGAAATTTTCGCACCAAACTTGCAGAATATTTAGCCAAACATGTTGTTAATTTTTACTGAAAATTTGTGCCAAATCGGTAAAGAAGTGACTGAGAACGAAACGTTTGTGTGAAGGCCGAAAAAGCGATGGGACATTTTTTTTATCTATACTGTATATTATTTGAAAGCCCGTCGCCTGACGAGTCTAATGATCACTACATCAGCATAGGGCACGCGCCGGGGGGACCTGTTTCGAATATACAAATACCCTAGGGGTAGGGAACGACCGGAATTCCGATTCCGATTCCGATCGGAACTGGCAGTTCCGATTCCGATTCCGAACTCAGAGGTCTCGGAATTTTTCGGAACTTTTGCTAAATTTTTAGGAAATCAAACACCATTTCTTGCATACTATTGCGTGTCTTCTTTGCTGTGCAATCGACAATCTGCGTAGTTTAGTAACCCATAATTTAAGTTTAGTAATCCCACTAAGTAAAAAATATAAGTTAGCACCACTCCGTTTGTGGAAGCAGTGAGTCTGAAGCACTCGGCAGTCTTCAAACGCCTAAAACATTTTGATCAAAGCCAGTGAACAGACGTTTAAAGTGGCAAAACACATTTCTGAGGGCGAAGAAGTCACTTGAAGCCTGAAAACTAGAGTGCGAAACAATACCTGAAAAACCCAATCCAATACCCCAATACCAATACCTGAGACCCCCAATACCCAATACTTGCGTAACTATTCGAAGAGGCTTGGTTGGGCCATTGTCCAACTAGGGCGAGATATTTTGAAAAATTTGCCTTTAAGAAAGCATTTAGAAGTCGTTCTAGAGGGTAAAATAAGCAGAAAATAACGGTTTTAGTACATACATGATCTACTGTATTACAGTGTTTCTTATTTTCAATGGATTTTTTCTTCTTACTCCACCGGAAAGGGGTGAGGGGTGTACCAGACCCGCACCCCCTGGGACCTGTGTACAGTACAAATACATTCTGTATCACTAAAACGAGAAATTTCAATTGAATCACAAACGTTTATCTTAGATAAGAACAGAGAAATTACTAATTACTGGTGTATAAGACATTCTTAACCTTTAGTTTATTATCGCAAAAACGGCTTTCTATACCTACTGTAATCATCCGTCAACCTTTTCGATATTTTCAGGTCAGTTTTTCAGTTCAACAGCGATTTTTACGATTTTTTATAGATCCTAATTAGTACATTTGGTATAGGGGCATAAAAAACCCAATACCAAACCTGGAAAACACCTCCAATACAGCCACTACCCAATACCAGTTCGCACTGTACTGAAAACGTTGAAAAATTGGTTTTAAAGTATAATTTACACGCTTTGAATTTTACCTATTGATGGTTGGCGATTTTAATGCATTGTTATCGTTAACATGGTGATTTGTACTGGATGTTTGCATGGAATTGTGAAGGATGGTTGCGTAAACACTGTTTTATTGCCAAAAACAGGTTATTCCAAAATTTTAAGCCGATTTTCAAAAAAGTTCCGATTCCGAAAAATTCCGATTCGGAACTGTATTTGAGTTCCGATTCCGATCGGACCCAAAAATCCGGTTCCGGTCGTTCCCTACCTAGGGGACGCATCAGTATGGGCACGCTCCGGAGTCGTAAAGTCGTAAGAAAGTTAATTAATATAAAGTCTCCATTTCTGACTTTCCTGATTATTCCCCCCCCGCTGCACCTCCCCCAGTATCATACTGCTTTTCTTGTTTCCACTGGCGTATCCAGGGGGTGTAGGATTGGTACACTGCCTTTACGGTGGAGGTAAAAAAATAAGAGAAACTAATGAATTATGTACTACGCACAAAAATAGGTCGACCTCTCCGATTTTGCTCAAAATTTGCATAAATGATCATACATGGACCGGAGCTGTAAGGAGGTTTACCCCCCTCGCCGACCCATACCCCCTCTGTCGGCTATACCCTCTCCCGTAGGGAGAAAATTTTCGCTATTTAAGGCAAAATAGGCGTTTTTTGGACTTTTTTCGGGTCCCCCCCCCCCCCGACGTCTCCAGACCCGCTCTGGATCTATTCGGCCCATGTATGTAAATGATGTACCTTGGTCCCAAACTTTCGTGTATCAACTGTCAGCCCCAACTCCGCCTAACATGCAAATTACAAGGGGTCAAAGGCCAGATTTTGGGTACCTTATTTGATTGAGCATAAATATGCCAAATTTCAACGCACCGCGTCCGGGTTTCTTTTAAACGATAGAGCTTGATCTTGGCTTTTCAACGAACTACACAACGCAATGCTTTGGAAGTTATAACGATTTTTTTCATTTTTTAATTACCCAAAAAATAGCATTTTTGCCCACAACAAAAAAGTCCCTCATATGTTCAACGTCTCCCCGTCCCAGTACGTTCAGGATTCTTTCACTGGATAGAGCGTTTCACTTCTGTGCAGTTTTCATAGCAGAAATTTCGCAGCAGTTAGTTTGGGTGGCAACATTCAAATGCTAGTTTCTCCAAAATGCCCGAGTGATTGTCGGCACAGTTCGTGTAGTGGTTTAGGCCGCAAAGCCACTGTGCGCGATGTCGTGCGCTCATCCTCTCAGCGCGGCAAGTTTCTTGCCGCAAAGAGTTGTCATTGGCACCAAGCTCCACCCAGGCCACCGAAAGCTGGTGACAGCGAGTAGGTAAAATGGGAACCAACTGGATCTGCCGTTGCACCGAAGCCGCTCCACAAAGCATGCCGCGTTGGAGAAGAAGATCTATGATGTCAGAAGCTGTCTGAGAGACCAACTATGCTGGGAGCCCTCTGACATACAGGCACCAGCGGCCATCGGGAGCTGTCAGCATCATTGCATCAACACGCCGGCCGCCCTTCTGGTGACTGGCACCCAGAAGCATGGCTAGGAGTGGCTGGCAGTGAAAGAAGGGCAACGTCTGAGATGACGAATCATGGGGGTCACGAAATGGACCAGGAGTCTAATCGTAGGCCGTAAGGCACCCAAACTAACTGCTGCGAAATTTCTGCTATGAAAACTGCACAGAAGTGAAACGCTCTATCCAATGAAAGAATCCTGAACGTACTGGGACGGGGAGATGTTGTACATAGGAGGGACTTTTTTGTTGTGGGCAAAAATGCTATTTTTGGGTAATTAAAAAATGAAAAAAATCGTTATAACTGCCGAAGCAAGTTATGTAGAATTGCGTTGTTTAGTTCGTTGAAAAGCCAAGATCAAGCTCTATCGTTTAAAAGAAATCTGGACGTGGTGCGTTGAAATTTGGCATAATTATGCTCAATCAAATAAGGTACCCCAAATTTGACCTTTGACCATGCATGTAACAGGTCATCCGCCGATGGGGGAGGGGGGGTTGGGGGGTCTGGCGCCGGCCGGGGGGTCTGAGCCAAAAGGTTGGGGGAGGGGGGGGGGACTAAAAAAAGCTCAAAACTCGAGAAAAATCGCAATTTTTTGGCTAAAAATTGCCAAAAATCGCTAATTTGGGTTGAAATACAGCTAAAAAGTGCTGTTTTGCAGGCGATTTTGGCAATTTTTGTGTGTGGAAGTGTAAAAAATTGCAAAAATTTGCTCGAAAATTTACTTGCCAGAAAAATCGGAGGGGGGGGGTCGGTGAAATCGTCTCGGGGGGGGGGGGTCCCCATCTGGGGGGTCTGGCCTAAGTCGGGTGGGGGGCAGACCCCCCAGACCCCCTGTTACATGTATGCCTTTGACCCCTTGTAAGTTACATGTTAGGCGGAGTTGGGGCTCATGGTTGGTACACGTTAGTTTCCCCATAGTACATCATTTTTGCAAATTTTGAGCAAAATCGGAGAGGTCGATCTATTTTTGTGCATAGGGAGGGTTGTCTGATTCAGACATAGACTCTTAAAACCGTTCGGCTCGCTTATTGTAAAGCTGCTTGTCTTTAGACACTCCATCAGGAAGGAGAGTTTACTCGAACAGTTCGTTCTCAGTTAGTTCTCTATTGATTTTGACTCTGATTTTCAGGATTTATTAACATGATAACCGGGCACCTTCTGTGATAGTTGGCCCGAAAAATGCCAAGTCCTCTGGTTCTAAAGGCCGAAAACTGATAACAGTTTTTTGTGATAAAGAAAGCTGAAGGCTGCTTTTTGAAAGAATAGCAAAACAGAAAACTGCATTTTAAGGAAATACTTGAAGAGTTTACTGTCTGAAAGAATTGTTTGAAAGACAAAACTGCTGACTAAAAGACAAAAAAATGAAAGTTTTGTCTAAAGAGTGCCCGAATTCTTTGGATTGAAGGGAACATTGCTGTTTTTGAAAGATTTGCCTAAAGAGTGCCAGAATTCTTTGGATTGAAGGGAACATTGCTGTTTTTGAAAGATTTGTCTAAACAGTGCCCGAATTCTTTGGATTGAAGGGAACATTGCTGTTTTTGAAAGATTTGCCTAAAGAGTGCCCGAATTCTTTGGATTGAAGGGAACATTGCTGTTTTTGAAAGATTTGTTTAAAGAGTGCCTGAATTCTTTGGATTGAAGGGAACATTGCTATTTTTGAAAGATTTGCCTAAAGAGTGCCAGAATTCTTTGGAAGGGAGAGTTGCTTTTTGAATAATTTACCAAAAGAGTGTCAGGATTCTTTGGAAGGGAAGATTGCTGTTTTTGAAAGATTTGCCTAACGAGTGTCAGGATTTCTTGAAAAAAAGAACTGCTTATTTGAATGATTTGCCTAAAGAGTGTCAAGATGATTTCGTAAAATGAAAACTGCTTTTTTCACAGATCTGCTTTAGATTAGAGTGTCAGAATTGCTTGATAGAGAAAACTGCTTTAATCAAGGTACATGTAGAGTTTTCTGTCAGAAATAGTACAGTACAGTACCATATATTCTCGTGGAAACACCATGCAAAGCGCAGTACGTGGCAGCAAGAAAATCCTCTGAAAGAATTATATTAAGAGTTTACTGTCAGAAAGACTTGTTTGAAAGAGAAAACTGCATCTGAAAGAATTGCACAACTAGTTTCTTAGAATGAATGTTTACTTTGTTGAAAATACCAAACAAAATCTATCCATGCCTCTAAAACTGAGAGGATCTTTAAATTGTACAAACTATCTAAAGTTTTATACAATTCATTTTGAACCGTCTTGTTGAAGGCAAACTTTGCGTAATTTTCTCACCCTGGCTTGGCAGCGACCGAACCAGGCACTTTCACTTTCAAAGTTCTACCCCCCTTTCCGAAATGCTGGATACACTACTGTTTATTTCTAGCATTATATACATTGCAGGGAGAGATAACTGTCGGCAGAGAGTGGTTCAATCAAACGGATGTCGTGTTCGCTCGAGTTCAGTTCAACAGCATTGAAACGGCGGTTGACGGCGACTCAAACAGATTCGAACTGATCTCCAGCGATGATCACCACTTCTTCGTGCACAAGAACAGACTCGCCTTCTGTCACTACTTCCAATCATTGTTCTCTGAGAAGTTCCGTGAAGGTCGGCAGGGCAAGGCTAGACTGGAGAACGTGAGCGCTGCTGCTCTCAAAGAACTCCTCTACTTCATTTACTTGCGTGTGCCGAGTCGCCAACTGTCCCATGTCATTCTGGAGGTGGTTTGTGCATCTGACATGGTCGGATTGGTCCAGTTGAAACAGATCTGTGCCCGGAAACTCGTGATCCAATTACCTAAGGTAGAATTTAAAACTGAAAATGTTGCGATTGTGCTATGCTCTTTGCGCCAGACAGCTAAAAGCGACCTAAGAAATAATTTCTTATAGCGGCCGGTCTCAAAAGTAGCACACGGCTTTCTTATCTAAAATATAAATTCTATTCTTTCTGACTTTTTCTTGCCTCTCAGTTTAGCTTAGCCTAGCCAGCTTGGCATTCCGCCTGATTGTCGCAGCGTGCGCACAGACGGCCAGAGTAGTGACGACTAGTTTATGCCATAGCCAATGCAAGAGAATGATAAACTAGCAGTCTAGCTGGCCAGTGGCTCAACAGTTACAATAACCTAGTTACAGGCAGCCACAATTTATTGTACATAATACAAGTAGGTGCGGCATCATAAACTCAACCTCACTACAACGTAGTATTAACACTCCTCCTTGATGCCGCAATAATAAACACAAATAAGAAAAGGAGATACGATGCAATCTACTGAATCTGGAAGTAGAGAAACAATTACTTACAGAAAGACAGAAATATTGCAAATATAGCTTATGTACTATCCTGTATAAAAATAGGTGACACACCGGCAGAATGAGTGATACACAGACACAACACATCACAGACCAAGTGTTTGCGAACACAAGTCCTCCACCGGCAGCTGTTGTGACTGGGCTGCAATGCACCTAGCACTGGCGACACAGGCCGCTGCTGCTGCTCCTCCTGAACCGGACGAACCTGGCAATTCCGACTCAACTGCCCGAACCGCTGGAACTCCACTGACTGCTGGCACCACTGACTGCCCGACTGGTTCCCACACGACCGCTGGTACATCTGGTTTCCTCAGAAACCCTCCACGCTGGAGCTGAGGTACAGCTGCACGCTCCTCCTCCTCCGGCTGTACCAGGTGATCAGCGGAAACGGAAACGAGAGCACGGGGTAAGTTAGACTGACTAACCGGTTTACCAGCTTGGGTCCCTACGCGTGAGGGACATCCGGAACCAAGAGAGATGGGTTGTTTTTGTTTCTGGTCTCCACCATCATGCGACCAACCGAGGCGAACCGAACAAATGGCGTCTACAAGAGCAGGATCAGCCAACAAGCACAAACGACATGATACCTGACCATTCCGGGCCCCTACTGTCTGTTGAGAGGGGCATCCATTCTGCGCGACTGTAGAAGCAACGATGCCATCTGACTGAGGTCCAGACACATCTTCGTTGCTGGAAGCACGATCCAAACACGCAGAATCACCCACCCAAGCCCCCAGAACAGAAGTGCCGGAAACGGCCCACGCATCAGCGAGACAAGCGGGAATCACCTCCGCCATTTGCACGCACCACAACGGCCCGACCAGCCGACACCAAAGCTGCGGGATGTGCGTGGGGTTTACCTCAGTAAACAACAGAAGAATAAAGCCGAGGGACTGGGCCCATAACCTGTCGCATGATGCGCACAGGCGGCCAGAATAGTGGCGTAATAGTTTATGCCAGAGCCAATGCAAGAGAATGATAAACTAGCAGTCTAGCTGGCCAGTGGCTCAACAGTTACAATAACCTAGTTACAGGCAGCCACAATTTACATAATACAAGTAGGTGCGGCATCATAAACTGAACCTCACTACAACGTAGTGTATTAACACTGATAACGGCCGCCGTACGAGGCCGAAACGTTGCAAAAGTAAAAGCTCTTCGTGCAATCCCTGATATTCTTACTTTTATATCTATTCTGACTGTTTCAGTCAGTTGAAGAAGTCACCGCGCGCCTGAAAGTCTCGATCGATTGTTCCTTGCCAGAGTTGAAGCGCTGCTGTCTGAAGTGGGTGACGGCCAACTGGAAAAAGAAAAGCTTGGGAACTTGCAAGGAGTTGGTCGCTCTGCTCACACAAGACGTCACGGTCCCCGAGCTGCTTGACCTGATTTCGTCGAACCTCTCAAAAATGATACAATGCCCATGCCCCTATGTACATTAAATGTACAAATTTTGTTGTTTCCCGAAAATGGTTGTCAGCTTTCCCTTTCCTCTATCCGTTACGGGCAGACCGCGCACCAATTGGTGCACGCGACAATTTTTCATCAGGCATTGGCCGATCAGCTTCGCACGGGTTCATCACGCAAAGCTCGATCAGCTTCGCAACATTTAAACCTCGATCAGCTTCGCATTTGCGTTATGCAGCCGGCGCAGTCATAACTCATTTTCATCACGCACTTTGTGTCGACTGTATGCTACAGCGTTGCGCATTAGCTGGTATTTAAAGTGGCCGCCAGTAAAAAATTGCGTGATGAAAAACCTCATCACGCACCTGCGTGATGACTCTTTCCATCACGCAGCGTTTTCATCGGACAAATTTTTTCAGCTTCGCACGGGTTCATCACGCATTTTCCCGGCCAAAAATTCGAATTGGCTCATCGGACATTTGACGGCCCTGCGCGAGAGGGCTACTCTAAACTTAAGACCGCTGAAACGGAGTGTATTCGTACTCCACAGGTCCCTGTTGATCAAGCACGGTAACTCAAAATTGTGCAACGTACCTTGCAACTTTCTGTCGTAGATTTGTTTTCCGTTGTCTGCTGTTGTTTCTGACGAATGTCATGGTTTTTTATAATTAAAAAACTGTTAGTTGAATGAAGCGGTGCGGTGGGTACAGTTGGCAAAATATCGAATTTCAAGAATACATAACATATATATGTATATGTTTTCCGAAGTCGAATACATATACATATTATGTGTATGTATATTTTCAAAAAATATGTACATATGTAAAATACATATTTTTCCAAGGCCAGTTTTCAGTTGAAGAATGCTGCTAAAACAGTTTGTTTGTGACTGAAACGAAAAAGGGTCTACGTTTGGACCTGATTGGCATGAAATTGATTCAGTATTTCAGTCAAATTAGCAGTAATTTCCACAGTTAAATTCTGTTAAAAATCCTACATGTACAGTCAGTCATCTTGTGTAAGGAGACCTGTGCAATGAACTTTGTTTTTGAAACCGCAATACTCGATAATTTCGTTTAGGTCAACTAGCAAAAGAAAAGAGCATTTTCTCCTGCCATTTATCCATTGAATTTGACGTTCCCACATTAGAACTCCTTTTGGTCACCTCGCACTCTACATGGTGAAGATATTAATCAGTTAAACACCAAATCTCTGGCTTACCACTGGAGCAAATTTAGACACTGGCATCCCGAACAAAATGTAATTTTCTGCTGTGGATGGCAGACTGAGACTTACGTAAATATGCAGCATTTCATCAGAAAATCAATATGTATTTTTAAATATGTATTTCAAATACATAGTGGCCTCAAAATACATATGCATAAACATATTCTCTGAGCAATACATATACATATACAGTGGCGGCCAAAAGTTTGGACGCACCCCCGAAATTTTCAGTTTTCTGTTAATGACACCTGTTTTGTTTGCAGTTTGCGGATGAAGTTGCGTGCTAAGTTTGTGCTTAGTAGCCCTGCATAACCTGAAACCATATGGTGCTCGGTCCCCCTCACGTTGCTGTAGTATGAATCCATTTTCCAAAGACCCCAGCAAAATGGGTGGACAAAAGTTTGGACGCACCAACGAATTTTTTAAAAAAACGGAGCAACCTGCAACAATAAAGAACAAGCAAGAATGAAACATGTATTTAGGCGACTAGCACTTTGTTAGGAAGCCATCAGACTTGACCACAACTGCACAGCGCTTGGACATAGAGTTGACCGTTTCTGGCACACAGACTGGGGAATACAAATCCAAAATTCTGTGATGGCTGTCTCCAGATCGTACAGATCTAGGGGTGCTTTACTGATAACGTGTCTCTGGACCAGTGTTGTGCCTAGCTCAAATTTCTAAAACTCGGTAAGTATTCAGTAAGTAAATCCAGATTTTTTGAAATTCGGTAAGTACGAGTAAGTACTGGGTTTTTCAAAGAAAACCCGGTAAGTACTTAGTAAACAATTCAGTAAACTCGGTAAAACCTTCAACATTCAGAAATATGTTACAATTTATCTAAAAAAGTTTCCTGATAGAGCTTTTTGCTACTAAAATTTTTAATCGTGGTTTGTGCCATTTCACATTATTTGTGGTACTAATTAGCATGGTTGGAACGCCTTAAAATATGGACACAATACATAGCGTCCAGAGGCTCTGGTAGCTAGCTTTGGATGAAAAGCCTGGGAATAATTTGTAAGTGAAAATCAGACCAATGCAAAAAAATGTCAATCAAAATATAGCTAATTGTAGTAGATACAGCTCCTAATAGTCTTCGTGTCTGATCTGATTATAGCAATTCTATCGCGCAAACAAAGTTCCGATTATACAAGCCGTGAAAATCGCAAAAAAATTGCAAAAATTGTGTTTTTGTTGTGAGCAAATAGATAAATGAAAGAAAAACTGCATTATTTTCTACACAGATGCGATGAGCTGCCTATTGCAGAAGCCTTTACTCAGTAAACAACTCAGTAAACTACCGAGTACTGAGTTCACCGAATTTTTTTCTAATTAGGTAATTCAAAATTGAAACTCAGTATTCAGTAAGTAAAATTAAGAAAAATTTTTACCGGTAAGTAAAAGTACTTACTGTAATTCAAAATAACTAAGTACCGAGTAACTTTTACTCAGTAAATTTACTGGGAACAACACTGCTCTGGACATATCTCCACAAATTTTCGATTGGATTCAGGTCAGGTGACTGAGCAGGCCGGTCCAAAACTGCGACTTTGTAGTTAGCGAACCACTGTTTAACTGACCTCACCCTGTGTTCGAGGTCATTATCCCGTTGAAACAGCCAATTCAGCCCGAGGTTCTGTTCTACATATGACAGCATGATGTCTACAAACATGTTGGTGTAGACGGTTTTATCCATGATCCTATGGATACAATAAATGGGCCCTAGTCCTTTCAATGGGAAAGAAGTCCACATCATAATGCTACCGCCTCCCCACTTTACTAGCTTTCCTCGGCTCATATTCGCGAATGTATCAATTATGGCTTGGCGCAGAGAGGCAATGTTACTGCGCGCGCGTTTGTTGGACTCTCTCTCAATGACGCCCCAGCAGTAGTAATCCAGGGGGTTCAGATCTGGTGAGGACGGAGGCCACAATTCCTTTGGACCTGCTGTTTCATGCTTCAGTCATGAGAGCAGCAGCATGCTTTTGGCCAGACGCCGCTCTTTCAGGGCATCTGTCAATAGCTGGCGAACTTTCAGGACATAGGAGTGATATCACAGATCATTGTGGATAGCTTCAGTCATGGTCCAAACAGAAGCCTCCATCCTAGCAGCAAGAGTTCTCAGTGAAACTGTTGGATCCTCTTCGATTTTCTCCTGCAGCTTATCCAAAAAGGCTTTATCACGCTTTTTGCACTCTGATCTGTTGTGTGACTTCCTGGATGATGTGCCTGAACCTTCTTCTTGTGCTTCCTGATCTTTAAATCGCTTGGCAATCACATAAACAGTCGATTTTGGGTAATTGAAAAACTCTATTATTTCGCCCGGCGTTCGGTTATTTCGGAGACCTTCGATTACAGCTGCGCGGCGGTCCTGTTCAGTAGACATGGTGGAATAAACTGATTCCAGAAACAGCTAACACCACAGAGCACTTGTAAACCAAGTTTCAGCCCGATCGGTTCAGTAATAAAAATTTTATGAAAGTTTAAAGTTTGTCCGGATTTAAACCTAACACCCTGTACAATGCTCTGCACAGTCTGGTCGGAATTCTTCGTTCACAAACGGCTTGACATATAGCCGGCCATCGCTTCCGCACCGATTCCACTTCTTTTCGTCCCTCCAGAAAACCTTGGAACTAATCTACAATGGTCCAATGTAGGTGGGCCTTTGTCCACTGGAACCGTTTTTGCGGTCACAAAAGTTGATAGGTGTTTTTTTCCTTGCGATGCAACAACTCAACACTGTTCGCAGTAGAATTCGGTGCGGGGTTTATACAGAGATGCTTTGACCACACGCAGCCTCGATTTGCTCTGTTACCTTAAGAGCAGTCTTATACCGATCAACTAGGCATATCGTCACAAGGACCCATTCCTGCCATGTTGTATGCGATTTCGGTCGGCTGGTCCGTTTCCGATTGACGTTTGAACCGGTTTCAGAGAGGAGGACTAAGGCAGAACGAACACCTATTTCCGGAATACCCGACTTGTCAGGCTATCTGAGATTAGAGAGACCACTCTGTCTGAGCTCAAGCACAAGAGCCCTCTTTGGTTGAATAAGTTGGTTGGACTGAGCCATCCTCCAAACTGCCGCTAAATTGCAATAAAAGGAAGACTAAATAGCAGCTACACATATTAACGGCCGCTAGGTTCCCTACAAAACATCTGGAAAGCAAAAAAATCAAGATAATCATAGCTGCGTCCAAACTTTTGTCCACCCATTTTGCTGGGGTCTTTGGGAAATGGATTCATACTACAGCAACGTGAGGGGGACCGAACACCATATGGTTACAGGTTATGCAGGGCTACTATGCACAAACTTAGCACGCAAATTCATCCGCAAACTGCAAACAGAACAGGTGTTATTAACAGAAAACTGAAAATTTTAGGGGTGCGTCCAAACTTTTGGCCGCCACTGTACATATAAATATAATACATAATATGTATTTTTACATATACATATATATACATATATGTATTCCACAGTAGGTGGAAGGACATTTTATGGTTGAAAACTGAGCGAGCATGCTATGTAAGTACGTAATACACTGTCGCGTTTGTTTCGCTTTACTGCCGGCAGATGGCTCACGGTGATTTTTCGGCTTTTCGAGCCTTGCTGCATTGCTTCCACTTGCACGTTTCTTACGTTTGCCGGACCAGTCTGACGCTTGAACGATGGACGAGTACAAGCAAACCACTTTCAAAGTGCGTCATGGATTCAGTTCCAGCACCTTGGAGAATTGCCGATCCAACGAGGGTGTCCTGTCTCCGACGATTAAGCTTCACGGATCCAATCTGGTCTGGGACATCCAGATCTTTTCAGTCGGAGGCAAATATTGGTTTCGAAACAAAGTGGGCGTGTTCATTGGCAATCGAGGACAGACATTGGTCACGGCCGCGCTCAAACTGTTCGCTCTGCGCTCAAACAACGAAAGGGTGCTGCTGCTATCCGGTAAAGCGAACTTTGAGCCGAATGGTAATAGATTGGGTATATACACTGACCAGCTCCGCCAAGGGGCAGCTGCCGCAACCAACGACCACTGTTTGGTGATTGAGGTACAGTATCTTATTTATTCTTCTTCTCTTTATTTAGCATTGCAGGCAGAGATAACTATCGGTCGAGAGTTGTTCAAGCAAGCAGCCGTCTCGTTCTCTCGGGTTCAGTTCAATAGCATCGAAACGCCGGTCTACGGAGACTCTAATACAGGGTGTCTCAAAAAAAAATGATCACATTTCTTTTTACTGCCATTTCCGCAAATTTTGACCAAATAGGCTGAAATTTGGACCATAGGTGCCAAAACTCGGGCAATTTTATGTGTTAAAGTTTGGTGCACTAGGCTTGACTCATTCCCGAGAAATTTCAAAAAAAGTGAAATTTGTTAAATCAATAGTGAAAGCCGGTCACCGAAAAAATGATCACATTTCTTTTCACTGCCATTTCCGCAAATTTTGACCAAATAGGCTGAAATGTGGACCATAGGTGCCCAAACTCGGGCAATTTTATGTGTTAAAATTTGGTGCACTAGGCTTGACCAATTCTCGAGAAATTTCAAAAAAAGTGAAATTTGGTAATTTCAATACCAAAAGCCGGTCACCGAAAAAACGTTACATTACATTATCGCCTAAACTCTAACGATAGCGTTGGAGTTCATGCGTCAACTTTTTACACACGAATTACCCTGAACTTCTGCGTTTACACTCCAAATTTCATCCAATTCCGTCAAAAATTAGAAAAGATATAGGAAAAGGAAATGTTTCCATTTTTCGGTGACCGCCTTTCACTATTGAAATTACCAAATTTCACTTTTTTTGAAATTTCTCTTAATTGAGTCAAGCCTAGTGCACCAAACTTTAACACATAAAATTGCCCCACTTTTGGCACCTATGGTCCAAATTTCAGCCTATTTAGTCAAAATTTACGAAAATGGCAGTAAAAAGAAATGTGATCATTTTTTGAGACACCCTGTAGGTTCGAGCTGGTCTCCGGCGATGGGCAGCGGTTCTTCGTCCACAAGGACAGAGTTAGTTTCGGCTGCCACTTCTTCCAGCAGTTGTTTGCCGATCATTCCGTTCCGTTCCAAGCACCACAGGTCACACTGCCGAATATGCGCGGCCAAGTGCTGAAAGAGCTGCTGCACTTCATTTACTTGGGAGTGCCCAGTCCTCAACTGCACAGTCTGTTTGTGCTTATGCCGGTTGTTATGGCGGCTCACTTGGTCGGACTGGACGACTTGAAGCAGATATGCGACGAGGAACTCGTCAAATGCGCTGTTGAGGTTGGAAAGATTTTAATTTGAAACTAAAAATCGGGCAAAAATCCTGTGCAAGCTGCAAGAATGCCCTTTATTTTAAAACAGGCAAAAAACAATTCTCTATCTAAAATGTGCAAAAAAGCCTATTTTCGCTATAGAACGTTTAGAACGTATAAAAACCCGTAATTTTATTGTATTATATTGCAGGTAAAATGCATTCCTGGAACCCTATTTAGAGATTTTTAAACCCTAATTAGGGTTTCTGCGGCCCTAAATAGGGTTCCGGAACTCTAATTTGAGGTTTCTTATACCTTAATTATTGCTTTAGAAACCCAAATTAGGGTGTCGGAATCGAAATTAGGCCAGAGAAACCCAAATTGGGGCTTCAGAAACCCAAATTTGGACTCTAAAACCCTATTTACGACCTCGGAAAGACGGAATTAGGGTTGCGAAACCCTGTTTACGTTCTCTCAAACCCTAATCAGGGCTTCTGGAAGCCTGTTTATGGGTTTAGAAACTCAAAATATGGTTTAAAAATCCCCAAATCCGATGGTACGCTGCTGGCTTTTGTTGATAGTCATACATGTACATGTAGCAGGGGTCTGGGGGCCCCACCTGACTTAGGCCAGCCCCCCCGGATGGAACCCCCCATACGAGACGATTTTTCCGACCCCCGCTCCGATTTTTATGGAAAAAATTTTTGGAGCAAATTTTTGCGATTTTTTACAATTTCAGTCACAAAAATTACCAAAATCGCCTGAAAAACAGAACTTTTTAGCTGTATTTGAGTCAAAATTAGCGATTTTTGACGATTTTTAACCGAAAAATTGCGTTTTTTTTCGATTTTTCAGCGTTCTTCAGGTCCCAACCCCCTCCCAAAATTTGGGCTCAGACCCCACGGCTGGCGCTAGACCCCGCCAACCCCCCTCCCCCTTCGGATGACCCGCTACATGTATGTTGATAGTCGAGCCGAATTATCGTGTTTTAGACCATTGGAGAGGGGACTATGTGTTTGAGACTGTCGACCGCGTGTTCCTTGCCAGAGCTAAAGCGTTACTGTCTGGATTGGGTGGTGGCCAACCGGAAGAGGGAAAACGTGAGAGCATGCAATGAGTTGATGACTCTGCTCACACAAGCTGTCACGGTCATCGAGCTGCTTGACGTCACTGCACTGAAGCTCTCAAGATGCCCGTAGGCCGTACGTACATTGTTTCTCAAAAAAGGTCGTTGGTATTTGTTTTCTCTAAACTTAAAAGACCGCTAAAAATGAGTGTACACTGTACAGTGTATACATGTCGTGGGGGTAAAGAAAGGGGGCCGCCCCTCTAAGCCCGATTTTTCGGCAAAACTGCCCCAGCTGATTTTTGTAGGGATCTGAACTTTTGCGTTCAACCCTAAACACGGTTTTCAGGTTACTTTCAAACCCTAGACAGGGAGGGTTTTAGCATTGGTTAGAAAGCCTATAGAAGGTTTTTAGGTTGATTAGAAACCCTAACAGGGCTTAAAAATTGCGTTCAAATCATTAAATAGGGTTTTCCGTAATCTTATAAAACAGGTTTTTGTGCCTGCTTTAGAATCGAAATTTTTTTCTTGACTATTTTTAGTTAAAAAACGCATTTCAATCTGAATCTTATCGCTGAAACTCATTATTCAATATGTAGTTTGAGTGCAAAACTTCAATATTGGGCCTTTAAGGCATTTTCTTCAACCGGAACAGGGTTTTTAAGCCATTTTTAATGCAAAAACAGGATTTTTAACCTTTTCCGGTCAAAATAGGGTGCTAAAGCCCTTTTTCGCCTCAGAATTGCAAATACATTATGTAGGTGAAAAAACCCACCTGTGGACCCCAAAAAATGTCGGAAAACCCACTTTCGACTTAGTACCAAAACCCTTTTGGTTTTTGAAAAAGGTCCCCCACAGAAAAACCCAGCGACATGTATGTACGTATGCGTAGTCCCAAGGATTGGTAGTCCACAGGCCCGTGTTCACTATGTAGATGTAGCTCATCTCAGCTGCTTGTGACAGCACGGAAGCTCTCATAAACAAACCCCATACTGCTTACAGTATCCGGTCTATTTGAGCCACTGACTCCAATTCTCCTTTACAGTCCTCTCCTCTGTGTTTTAGTACCAACCAGGGGTGCCATTGTACTCTAGACTGTTACGGCTCGTTTTGTGAATTTAATGTAATGTATAGTTCAGGCGACTTATAACTTCAAATTGCAAGTTAACTATTGTCTTTGCCGCCGATAGCTAAGAAAAACCGCAGACACTTTTCCCAAAACATCTCGATGCGGAGCTGTCTGAGTATAGCAACAGGCAGACAATTGTGGTCGAGGTTTCTCGAGGGGTAGCGTGACAGTCGACTGGTGGAAACTTCTGAGTGCAAAGTCCCCAACCTCCTAGCTCATACGTACTGTAGGTATGTTATGTTATGTTGTACAGCGTGCGTGTACATGTCGTCTCTGTCTTTTCGTAATACGTTCGTTCTTCGCTGTCAGTTATAAGTGTATATTTCCAATTTCGGTATAAAACTTCTAGACGCACTGCACACGGAGTCAATTAATTTGTTAAACTGTACAAACTACGTAGTACTGTTGGAAAGTCCCGGGTTAAAAAAATAGGTTCAGGTTCAAGTCAAGTCCAACAGCGAAGTTTTAGGTTCAAGTCCATCTTCTAAAAAACCTGGACAATAGGTTCAGATTCAAGTGCACTGATATCTTCAAAGTGTTGAAATTTTGCACCGATTGCAATTTTTCTGAGCTATATAAACCTGTCTACTATCAGTAAATGACCCATATCAGACTTTACAGCGGAGTACTTTCGTTTTCAGAAAATATTCAATTTGAAAAATAGGTGGAAAAACATGAAACCATTAAACTTTTGTGCAATCCAAGCAAAAATTTAACATTTTTTCTAAAAATTTCACTCAAAAATTGAACCTATTGTGTAAGTCCAACAAAACGGGACAGGTTCAAATCCGGCTGAATTATAATAGGTTCAGGTTCAAGTCTACAAATTTCAGGTTAAAACCTATTAATAAGTCCAGATTCGGTCGGACTTACCAACCGTACTACATAGTGGCTACCCTGCACAAAGTTTGTGCATTCTGTTTGAGGCAGTTTGAAAATCAGTTTGTGGGGACTAAAAGTTTGCGCTACTGTAGTCTAACTCGGAGAGAAGGCTTTAAAATCGCAAGTTTGAGCAATTTGAAGCGTTTGAGATCATAACGGTACAGTAGGTCCAGTACCGATGTGCTAGGGTTTGGCTTGGCGTGCTTGCAAGTGTTTCTGGCCGGCTTGTTTACGCCTCTGGTCGCGTTAGAAGCATGTTTCTCAGCTGATTCATCTCCAGATTTTATCTCCAGTTTTTTGGCCCTCGTCTGGGCGCCTTGAATCTAAACTTCCTTGGTTCGCGCGAGCCTTTTTGTTATTGCTCGTGTCAACGGTCATCACATGTACTACATGCTTTCGATCAATTGCATAACTGCTGCTGACAACAGTGGCGTACCCACCCACCCAGGCTTTCGCAAAGGGGAGGTGTAAAATTTTGAAGTTGCCTGGTTGGGCTATTGCGAGAAAATTTTGAAATTTTATCCTTCTAAAACGCATATAACAGGCATTCTGAACCTAAAATGGACCGTTTTAGAACATCTTGCAATCTTGTCTTGCAATTGAACACTTATTTTAGTTGTTGTGATGATTGAAGATCTTAGACCAAGTATGCAATGAATTGCCGTTGTAGAAAATTGCTAAACATTTTGTTGACGTCATTCTTGCTCTTGCATCAGGTTGCGCTGCAATAAAGCGCATGCGCAATTAGGTACATCCGGTACCGGAGGGGTCGCGAATTTCCCGTCCCCTCCGCTAATTATGGTGCAGCGCATCAACCCTTGGCCGGCCGCTAAAGTTGCACATTCTTGCTACTCTTTTATGCATTCTTGGTATGTACGCACGTAGCGTACCGAATTTCGGTCACCCTCCCGAAAAACTCTTAGGCGCCGTATTGCAAGCGAACCCGATTTTGGCCGCTCGCGAGAGTTTTTAATAAAAAAAATAAATAATCTCTGAAATAATCAGCTGATATCCGGCTGTACAACGGATAGAAACATGTATTTAACATACAGGGTGGGCCATTTATCTATTCCCGGTTTCATATAACCATAACTTTTTTCCAGTCAGATCGATTTTATTAAAATTTTACATACACTTCAAATTTTTACAGTTAAAATTTAAAATTAATCCTTCACGCTGGTCGCTAGTTATGCGTCTCCACGTGGCCGCCACTTTTTTCGATCACTTTCTCCAGCCTCTGTCGGTACTCCAGCATAGTCTTCTGCCGCATCTCGACCGTAATCTCTTCAAAGGCCATCCTGATGCGCTCTTTCAGTTCTGGAATGTCAGCCGGTCGCGTGGCATAGACTTTTGACTTGATAAAGCCCCATAAGAAAAAGTCACAGGGCGTTAAGTCCGGGCTGCGTGGTGGCCAGGGCATGTTGGGGGATCCGCGGCCCATCCAGCGGTTTGGGAACCACTCGTTGAGCCATGCACGCACCGCCAGGCCCCAGTGGGGAGGCGCCCCATGCTGCATAAAAAGCAGCTCCTCTTCCAGAAAAGAAACAAATCGCCAGCCTCGTTCTGCACTACGAATTCACAGTGCAATAACGAACTTTTGAAAAGTTTACTGTTATTCAGACATTTCATGTCAGAACGCGCTAAAATTTTAACAGTAAAAACTTGAAGTATCATGGTGTATCTATACAAAATTTCAGCAAAATCGGTCGGTAAAGCAAAAAGTTATGTCCTAATGAAACCGGGAATAGATAAATGGCCCACCCTGTACTATATACTGGTATGCGTTACTGATGACAAAACTAACGCATAAAACAGACACATGCGCAGCCAAAATTTTGTGCATTTTCCTTGCTTGCTTCTTTTCTACTATGATTGACTCTACAAGCGTGTAACTCAGATCTAAAAATCAGAAAAGAAGATACGTAGCTTTCAACTGATTAAGTAGAACCTTTTCATTAATAATGATTTGCGTCCATCCACTCCGAGAAAAAGAAATCGCTGTTGGAGTATATCGAAAAAAGATGATACAGTCGAGTCTGTGTGTTTACGCAAACTTTCAATTGTATAGCAGCCAGGGATGAGGGGGAAACGGCGTTAAGAAAGGAAGGACGACGCCTACCGCTCAAATCGTGCGATACATTTTCTTTGCAGGCGCAAGAAATACCATGTATTTTTAGAAGAAACTCGTTTTAGGAGGGACGATCCCTAGTGGCTGAGTAACAAACAAAATGAAATGTTGTTATTGTATATTTCCCTCAATTTGTTTTAGCTTTCTTGTTAAATCTTCGCTCTCAATAATCGTGATACGACAATGAGCGGCCACGAGCGGCCAAAATCGGGTTCTATTGCAATACGGCGCCTAAAGGTGGGTTTATACTTCGTCCGCGCGGACAAAACGGACACAAGCGGACAGGTTGTCCGCGCAGCAGTTTATACTTTGGCGGAGCGGACACGAGTGTCCGCCAGACAGTTTATACTTTGTCCGCGCGGACATGCCCGCGCGGACACAAAATCGGTGTCAGCGCGTGTCCGCTTCTGTCCGCCGAGCGAGTTGAAAAATTTCAACTGACACTTTGTCCGCGTCGCTATTAGTGCTGTTTGAGCTTGTTATATTGCAAGTCTGAGTTCACAATTTTATCACGTTTGATGCTGAGGTTGCCGAGCTGTTAGGATTAGGTCAAATTAAGAGAAAAACAACAAAAAAGAGACGGTGTAAGAACATTGTACGTACTGTATGTTTGGCCTATCGATCAAACTGAAATCATGGCAAGTTTCTGCAGCGGCTGCACCAATTTGAAATTGTGAAAGCTTCTAACCCATTCTCTGACTGTTGCCAACACCTTTGACAGCATGAGCCTAATCGACAACGTGATTAATGACAGTTTCGTACTAGTATATATGTGATAGATGGGCCGGAAAAAAGGCCCTGCGTTTTCTGGAAGGTGGTAGAATGGATATGGAGTCACTTCTGAAAATGATTGCAATTTGGCTGGCATCTGACGGGACGGCCGAAGGGCTATGGGCTGGCTGGCAAGTGTCCATACTGTACGGAAAAATTCAGGGCTTTTTGGCGAGGGGTTAGATGGTTTAAATTCGCTTTCCCAAAATTTCGGTTGTAGGACGTTTCGTCCCGACCGTTTCGTCCCCTTGCTGTTCGTCCCGGCTGTTTCGTCCCAACCGTTTAGTCCCGGCCATTTTTTAAGCGTGACCGTTTCGTCCCGCTGCTAACTACAGTATATTGCAAAGGCGGCGGCAAAATCAAATGTGCCACACCACAACTCACCAAGAGGTCAAATGCCAGGCACACAGTGGCTTTCGGTGGCATGGTTTGAGCTTTGTGCCGAGGACCAACTCTTTGCTTTGCGGCAAGAAACTTGCCCCGCCGAGTGGTTGAACGCACGACCATCGCATCGCATTTGAGTCGAAATTAAAAAACGCTTCTGCCATTGCTGTCAGAATTACATAACAGATTTCTATGCTTTAAACCTTTGATCTGACAGTTTTGCAGTGTAGTATGCAAACGTAGTATATTGTCGAAAATTGTAGTATAAAGTAGTATAATTTTGAGCTGGCGGTAGTATAATGGGCTGGCTAGCACCTGGAAACACTGACCACGCGCATAGGGCTTCGCGGCCTAAACCATTACACCAACTGTCCCGGCCGTACAGAGCATAGGATTGTTATTGTGCACAGCTGCTATTATGCATGGTTTTATTACTGTATGAGTACGTATGACAGACTGGCTTCTGTTTAAAAGAATGAACCATTTGGTTTTCGCGCCTTGGATGTACATGTTTCACTTCGTGAACCGGGACGAAACGGCCACTTTAAAACTTGGCCGGGACGAAACGGTCGGGACGAAACAGCCGGGACTAACAGCAAGGGGACGAAACGGTCGGGACGAAATGGGCGGATACCCAAAATTTCGGAGGGGTATGGGCCGTTGGGGGTATGGCCATTCGCGTATGCGCACTTGAGGGGGTCTGAGTGGTTTGGTGGTAGCGCCTACCGACGAGGGGGCTATGGTCGGCGAGGGGGTTAACCTCCTAACTCCCCGGCCAATGTATGGAAGTGTTGACTAAAACACATACATACATCAAGTCATCCACCGAAGTAAGAGTGGGTTGGGGGTCTGAAGCCCAAATTCTAGGGCGGTTGGGCACGAAAAACGCTCAAAAATCGTAATTTTTCGGCTATAAAAATCCTCAAAAATCTAATCTCTAATTTGGGCTCAATTAGAGCTAAAAACTGCTGTATTACAGGGGATTTTAGCAATTTTTGTGTCTGAAACTCTAAAAAAATTAAGAATCTAAGAAATCCAAATCTAAGAAAAATTGGAAGGGGGTCGGAAAAATGGTTTCAGGGGAGGGTCCCGGATCAGGGGGTCTGGGACCTAAATTGGGTAGGGTGCAGACCCTGGGACCCCTTGTTACATGCATGCTAAAAAGAGTAACCGAAATGACAATTGCTACTAACCAAAAATGTCGAGAAAGTTCTGCAAATTTGGTTTCCGAAAATACAGTGTGTCACCAATGTTTGGGGGTGCGAGTGGCCGTAGGGGGTATGCGCTGACTGGCAAGTGTTTAAAAGAGCGATCGAAGATTGAGGGGTGGTGCGTATAGGCATCGGCTCGGCAGGTTATGGGGTATGGCCACCCAGACCCAGACTCAGACACATGTACGTACTACATACTGTACGTACTAAGTGATACATTGCATAGTAGACCTGTGGCAGAGTGCTGACGTGGGTTGCCACCTTTGAGCTCTGATGTCTTTGAGCTATGTACCCCTTCAGGCCAACTCTACCATCTCTAGCAATTTTTAGTAGATTTTTGTGCAGGAAATAATTATAAAATATAGGTATTTATAAATTATGCGTAGAAAGACTTTCTTATGCTGTTGTTGACTTCTACGTACCTACGCATGTGATAAATTATGTACAGTTCTTCATCTGCATGTATAAAATCGTGTCTCTTACTGCATTTTCAGCAGATAGGCACCCTCTCCTCCAGTCAACGTCTGCATATATGGCTTTTGTACATGTACCTTCAAAATTTTACACCATTTAGTTCAGTAGCGCTTAATCGTAAGTCTTTGGAATTTGGAGTAAACTTGATAAATGTATGTCTAACAAAGCAGTGTAGATATCAGGTTTGAACAAAACGCATGTTCAATTAAATTCAATTATTTTTTTCTTTTTTTACTATTTTCAAAAAACAATCTGTCAGCCGCTGACACTACGCGGACACAAGCGGACACCTGTCCGCGCGGACATGTGTCCGCGCGCGGACATGGCGGAGGGTGTCCGCGCGCTGACGTGTCCGCGCGCTGACAACATCTGTGTCCGCGCGCGGACAGCGGACAAAGTATAAACCCACCTTGACTGAGCATGTACGCGCTGTATGCAAATTTGGTGCGAGTGCGTGCACGTCAGTAGTGGTATCGGCAGAGTGCAGGCAGCGCAGCGGCAGCCAAGAATAGTACAGAGTTGGCTGAGCGTCGGTTGTAGGGATGCAACCGAATACAAAAATACCGAATACCGAATACCGAAGCGGATTTTCGGAACCGAATAATACCGAATTATACCGAATAATACCGAATATTGATGATTTGCCGGCGCAGAATGCAAAAAATTTACTGTCCAACTAATATTGCTTGTTTTTGCTAAACTTTTTAATGCTAAAAATGCTGTAGAGTGACGTATTGTTTGAATGTTATAGATTTAACCATGCCTGTAACTAAAACAAGCCCTATTTGGTCGTTCTTTACCTACATGCCTGTAACTAAAACAACAAGGACAAATGCAAGATTAAGCAAACAATTTCAAGAGGCGCGAATCAGGCCACAAGTGCTCTGATTAATTATGTGAAGTCACAGCACAAAGACACTTTCCATTAAATGTATACCCTACCCTCATAGTTTCATAAAAAAAACTTGCCCCTAAGCCTAAACCTAACCCTAAACGCAAGCCTAAAACCGAAGCTAAAAGTTGGGTTTGACAGCGGGTTGGGCGAATGGGCCTTCTCAATTATCCGTCATGTGGCGGATAACAGGAGTACATTTACGCGCAAATCGCAGACACATACAGAAAGTTGAAGTAAGGGAGTATCCAATCCAGTCTACTGTAAGCACCGGAGCTGGCATCTTAGGCGTACAACTATTGGATGATCGTTTGACAAGATAGGTGGGACCAATTATACATAATTGGTACGTAATACAAACGCTTAGGTAAAAAGTGGAAAGCTGACAACGTAGTCTACTGGGAACTGAAAAGGCCGAAATGTGGTTGTTTATTATTAAGTCAAACCTTGAAGTTCGTTAACTTCTCGCATGAATAGTTGTTGTTTGCCAAAATTTTAGCATAGTAAATGAACAGAGAGATGCAATAGAGAAATATCTTGGTGATTTCTGTGCAAATTTAAGCAAAACAGTGTAATTTTAACGGTTTTACAATATTCGGTATTATTCGGTTTGAAAAATACCGAATTCGAATACCGAATTCGAATAGCACTAGTAACCGAATTATTCGGTTCATACCGAATAATACCGAACTTCGGTTGCATCCCTAGTCGGTTGGTGTAGTGTTACGATAAGCGCTTTTTTCCTGTCTAAGGTTGGCCCGCTGCACCCACTCTGTGGTCTTTGAGCGATGGACGACTACAACTACACCACTTTCAAACTGCGTCACCAATTCAGTTCCAGTGACTTGAAGAATTGCCAATTCGGCGAGGTCGTCTTCTCTCCGGCCATTAAGCTTCACGGATCAAACTTGGTCTGGGACATCCAGGTCAATCCATTCGGAGGGATTACCACCGGTGAAGAACATCGCAACGAAGTCGGTGTGTTCATTGGAAATCGAGGAGACGTGGCGGTCCAGGCCGCCTACAAGCTCTTTGCTCTGCACTCAAAAAACAGGGAAAAGGTGCTGCTTCTATCGGGTAACGGCGAGCTTGAGGCGAATGGTGCTAGGTATGGTGGGTACACTGACCAGCTCCGTCAAGGAGCAGCTGCCGCAACCAACAACGGCTATTTGGTGATTGAGGTAGAGTGTTCCTTATTGATTTTCTGTTTATTTCTAGCATTATACAGGGTGTGCCAAAAAAAAACAACCCAGCAGAGTTTTTGCTGTAGCAACCGCAAATCTCAACCGATTTGAATGAATCCTTTTTTAAATGAAAGATAAATAAATTCTCGAAAGACTGATGTACCGTTTATTAAGATAGCCTGCTTAGTTCCTGAGATATTTGTCCTCAAAGTCAAAACAGAGATTTTGGCAATGAACAAGAGTGATAAAGAACAACCCAGCAGAGTTTTTACTTTTGCAACCATGAATCTGAACCGATTTGAATGAACCCTTTTTTGAATGAAAGACTGATAAATTCTTCAAAGATTGGTGCAATTTTTATTGAGATTCATAGTTTAGTTCTTGAGATTTTTGCCTGCGAAGTCGAAACAGATTTTGGCAAAGAACAAGAGCGATTCCGTTGCATTTCATAATAAAGCAGATTCCTACTGCTGGGGCTAATGATACATTAGTGTTGAAGTAAACCGAGTTTCTGTGTCACCTGTAAAGCCTCCAAGAGCCCTTAGCAGTAGCAGGAATCCGATTTATTACGAAGTGCAGTGGAATAATAGAAAATCGCTCATGTTCACTGCCAAAATCACTGTTTTGACTTTGAGAGCCAATATCTCAGGAACTAAGCAGAGTACATTAATGAAAATTTCAGCAATCTTTTAAGAATTTATTTATCTTTTATTTAAAAAAGGATTTATTCAAATCGGTTGAGATTTGCGGTTGCTACAGCGAAAAATCTGCTGGGTTGTTTTTTTTTGGCACACCCTGTATATACATACAGGCAGAGATAACTATCGGTCGAGAGTTGTTCAAGCAGGCGGGAGTCTCGTTCGCTCGGGTTCAGTTCAACACAATCGACGGATGGGTGAATAACGGCGACCTCAACAGGTTCCAGCTGATCTCCGACGATGACCAAAGTTTCTTCGTTCACCAGGACAGAGTGGCCTTCCAGTGCGCCTCTTTCCAGCAGTTGTTCGACCAGTACGAGTCTACCGGCTGCACAATGCGTTTGCGCGGCCAAGTGCTGAAAGAGCTGTTGCACTTCATCTACCTGGGAGTGCCGAGCGCTGAGTTCCAAAAAAATTGGACTGTGTGTTTTGAAGTGCTCAAGGCGGCCTTCATGGTTGAGCTGGACGAGCTGATGCAGTTGTGCGACAAGCAATTTGTCAAGAATGAAGCTAAGGTAGAATGAAACTGAAAGTTGTTGCTAGTTTAGAGTGCCAGTTGTCTCGTATTTTACTTTGAATTAGAATGTGAGGTGGCCTTTCTACAGTATGTAGAGCGAGGTACTGTAGGGATAGCTTCCTTCTTCGGATCATACATGTAACAGGTCATCCGCCGAAGGGGAAGGAGTCTGGCGCCGGGCCGGGGTCTGAGCCCAATTTTGGAAGGGGGTTGGCACTAAAAAACGCTCAAAAATTGCAAAAAATCGCAATTCTTCGGCTAAAAATCGTAAAAACGGCATTCTCTACACCCAATGGACCCACCAAGAAAGACGTATATTCATTTTCTGTGGTCCACACACGGGCAAAGGGGGGTTGGCCCCCCTCAGGCTCTGCCCTACCCCCCTCAGCCGGCCGCTACCCCCTCAGGAATTTTTTGGAAGAATTTTGTATAGAAAATTATGATAAAAATATGCATCGATTAGGTGTAAATGAGCTCAGAATAGCTTATCTTAACTTATTTTAATGAAAAATAAGCCTGAAAACCTTGATTTTAGCCAAAAATCGGGCTTTTTTGCTTACCACCCCATCAGCCCCCCTTCAGGCGCTCCTACCCCCCTCAGCCCCCTCAGGAATTGAAAATTCTACCCTCTCTCTCAGCCGAAATGCTAGCCCATGTCTGGGTCCACATAACTGGAAGTCTGAGAACTTGGTAATCCCTTCGATGCCTTTTGGTTTCCGGTTTGGCTTCGTTTCTTGTTTTCTTGATTGGGGTTGTCCATCGTTAACGTGACCAATGAAAAACACGAAAAAGCTAACTCCTCGAAGCCCTACTAAAACTACTAAAACGGTTGATTTTTGTTGATTTCACGCTCAGAATACCGTTTAAATGCGTTTATAAAGACTATTGTTCAAAATGTTCTCCACTTATGGTTTTTAAAGCCGTAAATAGGGTCGTTCCGGAACCATGAAAATGCATGAAATCAATAAAATAATTAAAAGAAATTCGTAAATTTACTATGTAGTGCGTCGAGCTATTGCAAATTCTAGTGTGGAATTTGCCCGTTTTTCAGTCAGAAAACTCTATTTTTGTGTCCGTTTTTTATTTTTCTTCATACATATGGGCAGTGGGGGCTTCGGCTAGGGGTTGTCCACCCCATCTCGGGCTCGATCCCACCCAACCCAGCAGAAGCAGACATTTTTGTTCCTGGACCCAGCCACCGAATTGGCCGCGCCCTCCAAAATCGATAGGCACATCCTCAAATTTTCGGATTTTGACTAACCGCAACCCAGTTTTCTGCCCCATGTAAGCTTGTCTTTGTATGTATGATGATGAAAAGAGCGAGGGGTGTCCTGAGCTGTCCGAAAGAACAAACAAACAAACGATGGTATTGTACGTACGTGAAGTATGTATGTAAATAATTTCCACTGGTGTAATACATGAAGTATGTATGTACATTGTAGGCAGACATGGGCTAGCATTTTGGCTGAGGGGGGAGGTAGAATTTTCAATTCCTGAGGGTGGCTGAGGGGGTGGTAAGCCAAAAAGTCCGATTTTTGGCTAAAATCAAGGTTTTTTGGCTTATTTTTCATTAAAATAAGCTATTCTCTGAGCTCATTTACACCTAATCTAGGCATATTTTTATAATAATTTTCTATACAAAATTCTTCCAAAAAATTCCTGAGGGGGTAGCGGCCGGCTGAGAGGGGGAGGTCAGAGCCTGAAGGGGCCAACCCCTCTCAGACCCCCCTTTGCTCATTTCTGATTGTAGGTAATTCCTTTACTCTTTTAGACCGCTCTAGACATCGCCATTCATCTGAAAATCGCGATCGAGTATTCCTTGCCAGAGCTCAAGCGCTACTGTGTGGATTGGGTGGCGACCAACTGGAAGAAGGAAAACTTGAGAGATTGCCGTTGTTTGGTTGCTGTGCTCACAGAAGGCGAGGCGGTACTGGATGTGCTTGACGTGGCTGCCCTGAAGCTCTCATAAATGCCCGTACGTACATTGGTTTCCAAAAACGGTCGCTAGTTTTTCCTTGGCCATAGCCCCGTGTTCACCAAGTATGGTAGCTCGTGTAACGTACTGTACCGTGTTACTTTCTGTCATCGATTTGTTGTCCTTTGTCTGCTCTGCTGTAGTAGTTTCTGACGTACTGTATGCTGTGGTTTTTCTTTTTTTTAATTAATAAACGGTTATTTGAAGGAAACGGTGCGGTGGAAGGACATTGTGCGGTTGAAAATGGCTTGTCGGTCGGTTGTAAGAGTCGTTCTCTGATCAGATCGAGTTTTGGCCCTTTGCCCTATTCAAACCCAAAATTGAAAGTTGGGCGCAATAGAGCTGTTAGGTTTACGCACTAATACATTGATGAGTTATCTTTGACCTGCAAAGGATTTGGCGCTCCACTCCTGAGAGATAGGCTCCCGAAAATCGGTCCTGACGAAACCGTCTTGGGACTTTTACAAATATTATGTTTAATCGATGGCAAATTTTCATGTCTACCCATTATGCTCTTGTGCAGACATATCTGTCAGAGGACTCCAATGCTACGATTGTTTTAGTAAGTGGAGGTCGCAATATCGCTCTTTTTTTGCTTTTTTCCACATTTTTAATTTGTTCAAGGATCTCTGAGAGTAAATGCGCCTAAATGTGCATCTTCGCATAGGCCTCCTGGCACATCCAAACGCCCTCCTTGTTGTGGAAAGCATGTACATAGAGAAATTGATGAATAGGTCCTAAATCTTTCACTTCGAGCTGCTTCGAGAGTAGCTGTTCGGTGTGCTGAGTGCTTTGGTACTTGCGCTCGCAATTATTAAGTCATCGACATACAGTATACACCAATCACTACTTACCCATCAAATTTTCCCGTATAAATGCATCTGTTTGAGTTGGACAGTGTGAGCTGTAGTGCTTTGTACAGAGCGTCGTTCCAGCACCTAGGGCTCCGCATCAGCCGTACAAACTACGCTTGAGTTTGCAGACCCAGTCTGGCTTTGACGCGTCAACAAAACCCTTCAGGTTTCTTCTTCAAATTTTCTGTTGAGAAACGCTGTTTCTACAGTCATTTGATGAACGAACATGTTGCACTGGACAGCAACAGCACATCACGGACAGAGACCCGTCTGACGAAGGGCGCGAACTCTTCGAAGTAGTCGCTCCGAACTTTTGCGAAAATCCTTGTGCTACCAACCCAGCTTTGTAGCGATTTACTGTTCCTTTTTTGTCTGTCTTGGTCCTAAAAGACCCACTTGCTGTTAACTACTTTCCGTCCAGCTGGTTTTGGAACTAACTCCCAGGCGTCAAACTCCTTTACCGAATTGGTCTCATTTTGCACTGCTTTTCGGCACTGCTCGTTCTGCTGAGAGAGAGTGCATAGCTTCCTGCCAAGTTATTGGATCTGCTTCTTGCGAGGAAGCGGGCCAAGCACCCAACCAATTACCAAGTCGAGATTGGAGGTTTGCCTTAGTTTTCTCTAGCTGACCTTCTTGCTGGCTGCATTTCTTCAAGTTCGTCTGGTTGCGTAACTGGCTGAGTCTGAGGAATAACCACTGGCGTATCAGTAACTGGTTGAGGCTGAGGAGCAGGCTCAAATACTCAAATACAAGAGTAAATGTGTCACGCGCCTACCTAGTCAGCAATAGCGCTCAGGTAAGGTACATGATTATGTTCTGTTTGTGGTTTTGTCTCGCTCTTCTTGTGTTGTTCCTTCCACGGCTGTCCGGTTCTTGTCGCACTTCCTATCGCACTACTCGTCGCGGTGTAGTAGTCGGTGCAGCAACAGAATCCTTTTATGCCGGGGCACACAAGAATTGTCAAGTGCCAACTAAACAGGAAAACGTTGGCCACTACACACTTGTCCTAGAGACGCAGAAAGACCGAACCGCAAGGCAGGTGCGCGCGGAGAGGAAAGTGATTGAATTTAAACACAGCACCACTGCCCAAAAATGGTAAAACGACCTAACTTCAAAATTCATCTTTTCGAGAAAATGCCTGCTAAAGGTTTCTGCAAAGAACTGTGGAGTACAAACCAAAGTTGAAAAAGTTATTCTGTAGTTTAGTGGCTCTCAGCTAGCGGAACTTCCTGCAGCAGTAATAGTCAAATTTATGCTTCCCTGTAATTAGAAATTATTAATTAAACAGAGATAGGTCCTTTGGGCAATGCACACAACATGACCTAGAACAGAAGTTAACACAAGCAAAACAACCTAACTCAATTCTTCTAGCTTTCTCCAAACCAGTATAGAGCGCAGTGTAGTGCAAACTTGATGAATAGAAATGAGAGGTATTTGGCACATTTTTGGCACGCTATAAGAGAGCAAATTCAAGAGGCTTGTCTGGTTAGCAGCTGAATTTCTTAGCAGTCAAACGCGGTAAGCAAATCTGCCTGTCTCTTGCAAGTTTCAAGCAAAATCTCCTAGAATTGCCTTCGAGTTGGCGGTATCAATGGCCCCAATTTCTTTAGAATATCCATCTTCCAATCAGCGAAAATTCCTATAGGTTAATCTTCAAGGTAGAGTTGTAAAAAAAAAATTTTTTTTTGAAAGCCAAAAAAAAAGCTTTTTTTTATGAAAATTTTTCATTTCGAAATTTTTTTTTTCAAAATTTTTTCCCAGCATGAAATATAGCTTGCAGGAGATGCAAGGATGCATCAGAAGCAACTTTAAATGCAAAAGCTGATACTTTGGTTCAAACATAGTGTTACAGCCTGAGAGTCGATATTCTACCTGCAGCATTGCTCACAGAGTGGCTGCTGCCCTTCAAAACCGATTTTTATGCTTAGAATAGGCAAGAAATTGATAGAACTGCACTTCTAATGTATATCTGAGGCTAAATTCAGCGATTTTCCCCCAAAATTTCCATACTGTGAATAAAATAAAAAATTTTCGAAATGGGCCTTCAAAAAAAAAGCTTTTTTAAAAAAAAAGAGCCTAACAACACTACTTCAAGGTGGGCCGGCAAGAGTTGAAATGGATGCACTGTTTGCAAATCAATGTGCAGCAAAATTAACTGTCTAAGTCTACTTTCGTTCCATCTATCAGTATATCAGCTTCTCTAACATATGAACTGGCCTTGGCAGCTGGAGCATCCCTCAATTTAGATAATATTTTGCTCCTTACATAGACAAGCATTGGAGTAATACCTTTCCGGCACTTTTGCAAAATGCAGCTTTCCAGTACGTTTGAACAAATATATTTTTCCAGGTGCTGGAGAGGGTAGATTTGTTGAGGACCATATATGTGATATATGCAAATTTTCTTGCAGCAGTTTGCTTTTTTGTTTTAGATTGCCAAATTTGGTCTTTTCTGTTGTTTTTCTAACAATTCAGAGTCAGTCTGGCCTATTATACATAGCAAAAGTCCATTTTTTAGCTGAAAAATGACATAAATTAGCTATTTTTAGTTTAAGTTTTTTCCGCGATTTATGTGTTTTCCGACCCTTATGAAGAAACACCGGAAAAAACGCACCTCACATCCCTGGTTACGTAGAACCTTTGGCTTCTTGGGCGGTTTTCCGCTTCTCATTTCAAAACACTAACGCATTAGCTTTGTGTCCACCCTAGCCCTAGCGAAGCGTTACACAGTGCGGCCTTATCGGAATCTCATGAATAATTTTCGCTTGTTATGTGGACCGTGCCTGATTGGTACCAGGTGTGTTATGTTTGGCAGTTTCACATGTGCTCTTTATAGGCGCTTTCGTAGCTACAAGCATTGTCAGTGTGATGCGTTAATTTGACTGGTAAAATATCAAACTGTAACTTGGTTCTAAGAGTTAGGTCGTTTTAGCTTTTGACTGAAGGTACAGTTGCTTAAGTTAGGTCGTTTCTGACATTCTGTTTTCAACCAAGTAATTAAGTATGAATTTCCAACTTTTGATATGATGTTTTTACTGCTTCCTGGAGTCCAAAACAGTAAAAAACGCAAATTTGGCGAAAACTCGAGTTAGGTCGTTTTTCCATTTTTGGGCAGACCAGGCCTTGCCATTCGGCCGCGCCAAAACACACACACACCTCTGCAGCCGGGTGTGTGTCTGAGCCAAGAGCAATCAATATTGGCTCAGCGGCCGAGACAACAGCAATTACACCACAGCAGCGCGCCGACCTAGACATGTACGTACAGACACGTACGTACAGCAAGACTTGGATATGTACATGCACCAACATATCAACACCTTTTCTTCTTAAAAAGGCCGTCTTCTTCTAGCTGTAGTCCCAGTCCCCATAGCGATCTACTGGTCTTCGTTCTCGGAGAGGGTAGCGACGCTCTGCTGGCTGGCGCTCGTTTTCGACCTCTCTCTGGCCGGTCTCGATTTCCACTAATTCGGGGTTAGCTGGGCGGTCCGGCACACGCTGCATATTCCTGGCGTTCCACAGCTGACCGTCTGACAATCTGTAGTTGTATCTGCCCAAAACGGCCGTCACTACGTAGCACTTCCGGGACCAAGGCGACTGTCCTTTGGGAGTGTGGCTCCTCTTAACCCGAACGCGTTGTCCCTTGTAGTACATCTGCCGCCAGGTAGGGCCCGACCGGATATCCGGATCCGGATCCGGATCCGGCCGGATATGGCCATATCCGGATCCGGTACCGGATCCGGATATTACCTGCCGGATATGCCGGATATCAGTCACAGATGAGAAAACGTGATGTTTTACGTATTTGAACATAAAATTAGATTAGTTCTAGTCATTTTAGGATATTTTTCGCTATTTAACTGCACAAAATGCTAAAAACCCACTCTCAAAATATCACCAGAGTGCGGAATCGCTTTGCACATACATTGTACATCACTGGTGGTTTATCTTTGCCACTTAGAGTAAGGCTTCTCGTAAACCCTTTTTACCTGTATAATATGTCCCTATTTGTCTTCCCGTTACTTATTGGCTTGCTCAGGATTTTGCAAAAGGAAGTATTAAATTCTTAGATCTCTGGTTGAGCCACGGCCCAATCAGGGCGAGAAAATTTGAACAAAATTAGCTTGAAAGACGCTTTTGAAAGCATTCTCAGTATCAGTATAGTATTAACAGAAATTAGGAAATTTGGTAATTGCAATAGTGAAAGCCGGTCAGCGAAAAATGGAAACATTTCCTTTTCCTGTATCTTTCCTAATTTTTGTCGGAATTGGATGAAATTTGGAGTGTAAACGCAGAAGTTCAGGGTAATTCGTGTGTAAAAAATTGACGCATGAACTCCAACGCTATCGTTAGAGTTTAGGCGATAATGTAATATAACGTTTTTTCGGTGACCGGCTTTCGCTATTGAAATTACCAACTTTCACTTTTTTTGAAATTTCTCGAGAATTAGTCAAGCCTAGTGCACCAAACTTTAACACATAAAATTCCCCGAATTTTGGCACCTATAGTCCAAATTTCAGTCTATTTGGTCAAAATTTGCGGAAATGGCAGTAAAAAGAAATGTGATCATTTTTTGAGACACCCTGTATGTGGTTTATTGCATTGTAAAAAATTTTAAGTTGATCAATGATATCCGGCATATCCGGATCCGGATCCGGCCGGATATGGGCATATCCGGATCCGGATCCGGATCCGGTAGAAATTTGTATCCGGTCGGGCCCTACCGCCAGGGTGGTTTCTTTTCGACTCCTTCCTGGGTGTTCCTGCTCGAATTTGTTTTGTTAGCAACCGTTTTTCGAGCGCTTTCCAAATCCTCCTCCCTCTCCTCCTTTTTGGGGCGCGACTGACGGCAAACTTCAAAGGCGAGGCGCGGCCGGCGTCCAAACAGCTTTTCCGCGGGGCTCTCACGCTCACCCTCCTGAGCTGTAGCTCGGTAATGGCACAGAATTTGCGTCAGGCCTTCTTCCCACTCCTGAGTGTTGGTGAAGGTTTGGATATGGTGTTTCAGGTACCGGTTGAACACTTCCACGAATGCGTTCTGCTGTGGTGTGTAGACTGGAGCTTTCTGGTGGAAAATGTCCCTCTCCTGTAGGAATTCCTCAAACTCCAGGCTGACGAACTGTGGTCCATTGTCGGTGAGAATCCTAGCAGGATTGCCGTACCTAGCAAACACCTGCTTCAACCACTGGATGATTTTCTTAGATGACGTGTCAGTGGTGCAGAGGATTTCCGGATATTTGGAGTAGTTGTCCAGCAACACCACTACGCACTTCTTGTGGGCTGGGGCTGTCTCAAACGGACCTATGATGTCCATTGACAGTTCCACCCATGGTTCTTCCAGTGTATAGAGATGCTCTCCTCGTGTGGGCACCTTAGGCTGCGACTTGGCGGAATCCCGGCAGGCACTGCAGTGGCGTACAAACTCCTTGCTCTCTGTAGCCATCCCCGGCCACCAGTAGCTTTCTCTGAGCTTGCGTTTGTAGCGGACGATCCCTGGGTGTCCCTCGTGGGCCTTGCTGAGTAGTTCTCTTCGGAGTGGACCTGGAACAACGATCTGGCTGTTGTTTCGCAACACCAGTCCTGTTTTGTCCTCCACCGAAAACTCGTCCTTCATCCTGGGATAAGGCAAGTTGCAAAATTGGCCGGGCAGTTTGGCTCGGTTTGGCCAACCCTCCAGGCAGTACTGCTTAACTTTGCTCAGCACTGGGTCATTCCTCAGAGCTTTGGCGATTCTTCCGGCTGAGAATCCCAACTCCTTGACACAACGAATCACTCCACTGGGTGCAGAATCGGTCTGCAGGCGCGACAAGACATCTGCCATGTGGTTGTTGTCCCCAGGCACGTACTGCACATCATAGTCGAACACGTTGAGTCTGTGCACCCAACGTTCGAATTTCTGCGATTTTCTCTGGTTCGCCTGTCGATGTAGCAGTGCTTGTAGCGCTTGGTGGTCAGTTCGCAGCGTGAAGTGTCTGCCGAGCAAGTATTTCTCCCAATACTCGCAGAAAAACATCGCCGCATAGGCCTCCTTTTCAGTGGTGTCCCACTTTCGCTTGGTGGCGTCCAGAGTATGGTGTCCAAACGCGACTGGGAATTCCTGGCCGTGATGCACCTGAGACAGCATCCCACCAATGCCATAACCGGATGCGTCAGTAGTGACAAAGGTCTGCTTTAAGGGATGAAACATCTTAAGGCGCAGCCCCTTCGGTCCGCCAAGCAACTGTTTCACTCGTTCGAACGCCTCCTGAGTCTCCCGACCCCACACGAACTTCGTGTTAGCCCGTGTGAGTGCTCGAATTGGCTCCAGCTTGTCGCACAGTGAGGGCACGAACTTGCTTAAGTAGTTGACGGCTCCTAGGAAACTCTGCACGTCCTTGACGTTTTTGGGTGCTGTCAGCTGCCTCAGACTCTCCAGTTTGTCGGGATCCGGCCTGACACATCCTTTGCAGATCACATGGCCCAAGAACTTCACTGACGGTTGAGCAACGACGCACTTCCTTAGCTTGAGGCGTAGATTCTTCTCGTTTAAGCGTTGTAGCACCCGTTTCAGGCTGTCATCGTGCTCCTTTCGATTCGCTCCATACACCAAAATGTCATCGATGTATGGCTGACACCCTGGCACACCTTCCAGCGTTTCGTGTACCAGTTTCTGGAACACTGCAGCACTGTCCCTCAGTCCCATCAGGAGTTTCTTGTAAGTGTAGTACCCCCATGGGGTGGCAGTCGTTGTGAGCAGCTGGCTGTCCTCATCCAGTTCTGCATTGAAGTATCCCTTCAGCAGATCGATTTTGCTGAAGACCTCCGCCTGACTGAGTCTGTTATACAGTCAGGGAAATAACAACATATATGGTATCAGTACACATATATGGAAACGGTACCATACATGGTACCGGTGCACCTTCAAGTGGTACCATATATGGTACCGCTTCCTTATATGGTACTGGTACCATATATGGTACCGGTACCATATATGGTACCCCTTCGATCGAGGCCTCAGGTGGTACCATATATGCTACCGGTACCATATATGGAAACGGTACCATATATGGAACCGGTACCATATACGGTAACAGGTACCATATATGGTACCCCTTCGATCAAATCATAAGGGGTACCATATATGGTACCGGTACCATATATGGTACCCTTTCGATCGAGGCCTCAGGTGGTACCATATATGGTACCGGTACCATATATGGAAACGGTACCATATATGGAAACGGTACCATATATGGTACCGGTACCATATATGGTACCCTTTCGATCGAGGCCTCAGGTGGTACCATATATGGTACCGGTACCATATATGGAAACGGTACCATATATGGAAACGGTACCATATATGGAAACGGTACCATATATGGTACCCTTTCGATTGAGGCCTCAGGTGGTACCATATATGGTACCGGTACCATATATGGAAACGGTACCATATATGGTACCCTTTCGATCGAGGCCTCAGGCATACATGTAACAGGGGGGTCGGGGGGGTCTCCCCCCCACCCGACTTAGGCCAGACCCCCCGGATAGGGACCCCCCTCGAGACCGAGACGATTTTTCCGACCCCCCCTCCGATTTTTCTGGCAAGTAATTTTTGAGCAAATTTTTGCGTTTTTTTGCAATTTCAGACACAGAAATTACCAAAATCGCCGGTAAAACAGCACTTTTTAGCTGTATTTCAGCCCAAATTAGCGATTTTTGGCCCAAAAATCAGGCCCTCCCATGACAGGACCGAATGTTGTGAGTTTTCGTGCTGGGACTCTAACCGGGAACACTTGTCATCGGTAAGAAGTGCGCCAAATTCAAATCACTCAAGTACTGGCACCTTCTACTGAACCTAAATCGTCTTCAGCCTCCAGGCCACCTCTGCCATTCGCTGCCTTCCAGATCGTACCAGAACCACTTCGATCATCCGGCCCGCCACTCACGATTCGCATCTCACCGATCTTCGCCGAAGTACTATCCCGGGAATCGACCGATTCGGAAGTGGAAGAAGGTGAAGCTGCCGATTTTCCTTCATCTTACCATTGTTTTAAGTCTTCTAGCTTCCATACTGTTTCGATATGCTCTCTCCTTCCAGACACACCACTTCCATCCACTTCAAATCGCCCCGCCGAAGTACTATCCCGAGAATCGGCCGATTCAGAGTGGAAGAAGGTGAAGCTGTGATTTTCCTTCAGGTTTCCACGATTCCCATGCTTCTAGCTTCTGAACCTCTTCGACATGCTCTCTCCTTCCAGACACACCACTTCGATTCACTTCAAATCGTCCCGCCGAAGTACTATCCCGAGAATCGGCCGATTCGGAGTGGGAGAAGGTGAAGCTGTGATTTTCCTTCAGCTTTCCACGATTCCCATGCTTCTAGCTTCTCAACTTCTTCGACATGCTCTCTCCTTCCAGGCACACCACTTCGATTCACTTCAAATCGTCCCGCCGAAGTACTATCCCGAGAATCGGCCGATTCGGAGTGGGAGAAGGTGAAGCTGTGATTTTCCTTCAGCTTTCCACGATTCCCATGCTTCTAGCTTCTCAACTTCTTCGACATGCTCTGTCCTTCCAGGCACACCACTTCGATCCACCTCAAATCGTCCCGCCGAAGTACTATCCCGAGAATCGGCCGATTCAGAGTGGGAGAAGGTGAAGCCATGATTTTCTTTCAGCTTTCCACGATTCCCATGCTTCTAGCTTCTGAACCTCTTCGACATGCTCTCTCCTTCCAGGCACACCACTTCGATCCACTTCAAATCGTCCCGCCGAAGTACTATCCCGAGAATCGGCCGATTCGGAGTGGGAGAAGGTGAAGCTGTGATTTTCCTTCAGCTTTCCACGATTCCCACTCTTCTAGCTTCTGTACTTCTTCAACATGCTCTCTCCTTACAGCCACACCACTTCGATCCACTTCAAATCGTAATAACGCCTATGTTAGCAAGCAGTGTCACAAAGTTAACAAATTTGCATCAAATTTGCTTACTACAGCATCCAGTCCAATCGGGACCATCATATTCAGACTTAGCTAAGCGAGAGCTTTTGATTGAGTACCTACATGCCTATGTTACGATGCAGCGTTAAAAAGTTCGAAAATTTGCGTAAAAAATTTGCATATTCAAAATGTCAATTTTCGAACTCTTTAACGCTGCATCGTAACACAGGCATGTAGGTACTCAATCGAAAGCTCTCGCTTAGCTAAGTCTGAATATGATGGTCCCGATTGGATCGGATACTGTAGTAAGCATATTTGAGGCAAATTTTCTAACTTTTTAACGCTGCCTCCTAACATAGGTGTTTTTGTACTTAAACGAAAGCTCTCCTTTAGCCAAGACTGATTATGATGGTCTCGACAGGATTGAGTACAGTAGTATGCATATTTTGTGCAAATAACACCTATGTGTTGAAAAGTTACAAAATTTGCACAAAATATGCATACTACTGTACTCAATCCTGTCGAGACCATCATAATCAGTCTTGGCTAAAGGAGAGCTTTCGTTTAAGTACAAAAACACCTATGTTAGGAGGCAGCGTTAAAAAGTTAGAAAGTTTGCCTCAAATATGCTTACTACAGTATCCGATCCAATCGGGACCATCATATTCAGACTTAGCTAAGCGAGAGCTTTCGATTGAGTACCTACATGCCTGTGTTACGATGCAGCGTTAAAGAGTTCGAAAATTGACATTTTGAATATGCAAATTTTTTACGCAAATTTTCGAACTTTTTAACGCTGCATCGTAACATAGGCATGTAGGTACTCAATCAAAAGCTCTCGCTTAGCTAAGTCTGAATATGATGGTCCCGATTGGATTGGATGCTGTAGTAAGCATATTTGATGCAAATTTGTTAACTTTGTGACACTGCTTGCTAACATAGGCGTTATTACGATTTGAAGTGGATCGAAGTGGTGTGGCTGTAAGGAGAGAGCATGTTGAAGAAGTACAGAAGCTAGAAGAGTGGGAATCGTGGAAAGCTGAAGGAAAATCACAGCTTCACCTTCTCCCACTCCGAATCGGCCGATTCTCGGGATAGTACTTCGGCGGGACCATTTGAAGTCGATCGAAGTGGTGTGCCTGGAAGGAGAGAGCATGTCGAAGAGGTTCAGAAGCTAGAAGCATGGGAATCGTGGAAAGCTGAAAGAAAATCATGGCTTCACCTTCTCCCACTCTGAATCGGCCGATTCTCGGGATAGTACTTCGGCGGGACGATTTGAAGTGGATGGAAGTGGTGTGTCTGGAAGGAGAGAGCATATCGAAACAGTATGGAAGCTAGAAGACTTAAAACAATGGTAAGATGAAGGAAAATCGGCAGCTTCACCTTCTTCCACTTCCGAATCGGTCGATTCCCGGGATAGTACTTCGGCGAAGATCGGTGAGATGCGAATCGTGAGTGGCGGGCCGGATGATCGAAGTGGTTCTGGTACGATCTGGAAGGCAGCGAATGGCAGAGGTGGCCTGGAGGCTGAAGACGATTTAGGTTCAGTAGAAGGTGCCAGTACTTGAGTGATTTGAATTTGGCGCACTTCTTACCGATGACAAGTGTTCCCGGTTAGAGTCCCAGCACGAAAACTCACAACATTCGGTCCTGTCATGGGAGGGCCTGATTTTTGGGCCAAAAATCGCTAATTTGGGCTGAAAAGCTAAAAAGTGCTGTTTTACCGGCGATTTTGGTAATTTCTGTGTCTGAAATTGCAAAAAAACGCAAAAATTTGCTCAAAAATTACTTGCCAGAAAAATCGGAGGGGGGTCGGAAAAATCGTCTCGGACTCGAGGGGGGTCCCTGTCCGGGGGGTCTGGCCTAAGTCGGGTGGGGGGCAGACCCCCCAGACCCCCTTGTTACATGTATGCCTGAGGCCTCGATCGAAAGGGTACCATATATGGTACCGTTTCCATATATGGTACCGGTACCATATATGGTGCCACCTGAGGCCTCGATCGAAAGGGTACCATATATGGTACCGTTTCCATATATGGTACCGTTTCCATATATGGTACCGTTTCCATATATGGTACCGGTACCATATATGGTACCACCTGAGGCCTCGATCGAAAGGGTACCATATATGGTACCGGTACCATATATGGTACCCCTTATGATTTGATCGAAGGGGTACCATATATGGTACCTGTTACCATATATGGTACCGGTTCCATATATGGTACCGTTTCCATATATGGTACCGGTACCATATATGGTACCACCTGAGGCCTCGATCGAAGGGGTACCATATATGGTACCGGTACCATATATGGTACCAGTACCATATAAGGAAGCGGTACCATATATGGTACCACTTGAAGGTGCACCGGTACCATATATGGTACCGTTTCCATATATGTGTACTGATACCATATATGTTGTTATTTCCCTGACTGTTATACAGCAAATCCTGGATGATTGGCAGCGGGTACAGCACTGGATCGATGTCCTTGTTGAGCGGACTCAGATCGCTTGTTATCCTGACTGATCCGGGGTCGTCTGGTTTCTCCACAACCACCATGCCGTGTACTCGATCGGCATGCTCAACTCGCTCCCAGATGCCTTGGCGTTCCATCAGCTCGACGGCTTCTTTGGCTCTCTCCTCAAAGCGCACTGGGATCGATCTCACAGGCTGTCTGGGTGGCGTCTTTGCGCCTGGTTTGAGCCGAATCCGGTGTTTGAAATCTGGGTAGGTGCCGACCTCCTTTTTCGTCAGGTTAGACAACTCCTCCAGCAGTGGCAGCAGTCCGGCCATCCTCCAGGTCTCCAGCGCGTCTGGCTGTGAATTTTGAAGCGTACTGGGCGTCTGCTGTTCCCTCATCACTCGACTGGCTGCTCCCGAGTCAGGTTTCTGCACAGTTGCGCATCTGGGGTCCTCCTTGATAGTGGTGCTATTCGAATCCAGGTCGATTTGCACTCCGCCCAGTGCACGCAGCGCATCCATGCCCAGTGTGTTGTTACATGTGTTGTTAAACACATGCACTGGCACTGTCACCGACCGTCCTTGTAACGATAACTGCGCCCTGAATTGTCCTCGGGTAGCGATAGTAGAGTTGTCGAAATTCGCGAGTCTCCTGGCTGGCTTGACTGCGGTCCGTCCAAAGCACTTACGCCACGCGGATTCCGTGATTCCAGTAACATCTGAGCCTGTGTCCACCAACATCCTCAGCATGTGACCCTTCCGGTCCTTATCCGGTATGATCAGCACCTGACAGTGTACTGGTTGGTGTAGACCACGAATGTGGGCTCCTCTGCCATTGGTGATGTCCCTCACTCGAATGGCCCGGTTTTTGTTGCTGGATCCTCCTGACCGGCACATCTTAGCAAAGTGGCCCACTTTTTTGCATTTGTGGCACTCCTGTCCCTTCGCTTGGCACGATTCGGCGTTAGCTCTGTGGCCATGTCTGCCACAAGCTGTGCAGGCATCGGCTGCACTCGATTTCCTCCCGGCAGATGGGTTGGAATTCCCTCTGGGCGCGGCGGTGGGCTGGTAGGGGCGTCCTTTGCCTCCTCTCTGTCCTCTCCATCCTCCACGCTGATTCCTTCCCTGGCTGGCCGCACCGATCTGCGCAGGTCGACTTCCTGTCAATTTGGCAGCATCCTGGCGCGCCGTCTCATCTGCTTGCGCGACCTCCGCGAATCTCTCCAGGTTGACATCCCTCTGGCTTAGCAACTTCTCCTGCGTATCCCGGCAACTCAGTCCTTTGACCAACTGAATGGCCAACAGGTATTCTGTCAGGTCTCCTTCCGTGATGACACCGTCCGTGACTGGGAAGCTGCATTGTTGTATCAGCAGGCGTAGCTCCCGTAGATAGTCAGCAACTGGTTCACCGGAATGTTGAGTCCTCTGCAGGAAATCGAAGTGAGCCCTCACTGCATTGGTTGGGCGGTAGAAAATCCGCCGCGCTGCTCCCAGGAATTCCATGTAGGTAGTCTGGTTGTTAGCGAATTCCCTCTGGCTGGAGAATTGCGAGAGTGCGGCGGCTCCAATGTAGGACGTCAGAAACTTCCGTTTTTCCTGATCACTGAGTTTGCCGTCGGCCGGTCGGGTTTCATCGATTCCTTCGAGGAAATCGGTGAACAATCGCTCCCACAACGGCCACGTCAGTACTGGTGACTCTCCTGGATGATTCCAGTACCGGTCCGGTGGTGGCAGGTGTAGTTTGCTAGGTCCGGGTTGTGCCATCGATAGTCAGTGACTGGGCACTTAGTTCCTCCCTGGAGATGCGCGATTCCTCCCTCCGAGATGCACGGTTCCGCCCCCGAGATGCACGGTTCCGTTTGAGTCGGCAATGCGGTGTTATTATTCACCGCTGCGGTCGGTCCGTTTGAGTCGACTATGCGGTGTTGTTTATCACCGCGGCGAGGCACGAGTCGAGTCCTGTCGTTCCTTTTGAGTCGACAATGCGGTGTTGTTTATCAACGCTGCGATGCTCGAGTCCTTCCGTGAGAGGCACGGTCCCTTTCTGGTGCGAATCTGTTAATTTGTCGATGCGGTTCCGGATGATCGAAAAAGCAGCGCTGTAGTTTTGTCGATGTGGTGCCGGAGCAGGTGGTCCCTCATCAACGAGCGAGACGCGTCCGATTATCTGTCGTCAACGAACCAGGCGTCCCCGATTCACGCACGAGATGTCCGGCAGGCTCCCCCGTCAATGAACGCAACGCACGTCACTCGGCCTCCGCAGCACACGACACACACGGACACACGGCGTTCCCTGTCCGGAGCAAACGACACGCACGCACGTCTGTCCTCAATGGAAAGAAGTTGGTTTAGCAAACAGACTCACTGAGCACAGCACCCGGAGAATCTCTCTTGTTGTCGGCGGTGGCTGTCCAGCTGGGGGTCGAATTGCACATCGGTCGCCACTGTTCTGTTTGTGGTTTTGTCTCGCTCTTCTTGTGTTGTTCCTTCCACGGCTGTCCGGTTCTTGTCGCACTTCCTATCGCACTACTCGTCGCGGTGTAGTAGTCGGTGCAGCAACAGAATCCTTTTATGCCGGGGCACACAAGAATTGTCAACTGCCAACTAAACAGGAAAACGTTGGCCACTACACACTTGTCCTAGAGACGCAGAAAGACCGAACCGCAAGGCAGGTGCGCGCGGAGAGGAAAGTGATTGAATTTAAACACAGCACCAGGCCTTGCCATTCGGCCGCGCCAAAACACACACACACCTCTGCAGCCGGGTGTGTGTCTGAGCCAAGAGCAATCAATATTGGCTCAGCGGCCCAGACAACAGCAATTACACCACAGCAGCGCGCCGACCTAGACATGTACGTACAGACACGTACGTACAGCAAGACTTGGATATGTACATGCACCAACATATCAGATTAACCGAACACAAATGGTACACGCTTTTTTAATGAACAAATCGGTCGTAAACTACCATTTGATGCCTTCTGTTTGTACCTGATACCTGTACCTGTTTCAGTCCAAAAAAATACCGAAAATCAGGTAGGTACAGTTCGAAAGTACCCGATCAGGTAGGTATCAAGTGGGTATTGCAAATCTACGTGATAATCAGGCACAGGTACAGGTATACCTGATTCACAATAGGCCAGACCCTCGCCGGATGGGAACCCCCGAGACGATTTTTCCGACCCCCCCTCCGATTTTTCGGGCAAGTAATTTTTTGAACAAATTTTTGCGATTTTTTGCAATTTCAGGGACAAAAATTGCCAAAATCGCCTGTAAAACAGCACTTTTTAGCTGTATTTCAGCCCAAATTAAGGATTTTTGACGATTTACTGTATAGCCCAAAAATTGCGGTCTTTTCGATTATTGAGCGTTTTTAGTGGCCAACCTCCCACCAAAAATTTTGGCTCAGATCCCCCGACCGGCGCCAGACCCCCCAACCCCCTCCCCCTTCGGCGGATGACCTGCGAAGCAGGACTATTAGGCGACGCCGATTAGGCGATTTAGCGGTACTATTAGGCGACGGTACTATTAGGCGACAGAAATAATTTTTTTCTATAAGTCCGTACGGTAGAGTAGAAAACATTTCTGCACATGTCGCCATACATGGGCCGTGGTGGGTCCGGGGGGGGGGGGGGGTTGCCAACACCTCAACTTGGGCTCTATCCCCCAAACGACCCCACCCACCTACCTGAAGCCGACCGTTGTTCCTGAACCCATACACTAAAATCGCCGCGGCCCTCCCCCAAACCGGCAGGCCCACCCTCAAATTTTCGGATTTTGACTACCCCCAACCCGAACCCATTTTTCCGGCCCATATGCATGTCGCAGACCATTTATATAGCGCCAGATGGATGGACGCGCCGCATCAAATTCTCGCTGCGAAACTCTGTGAGCTGCTTCCGCAAAGTTATTGGTGCGTCGTGCATAGTCTGCATCCAAAGTGCATTAATGAACATAGCAACCCAAAAAATATGTGGCCGACCCGACGGCCGCTCGCGTGCTTATCGCAAGCTTGGGAATAGGGGTAATTGCCAGGATCTGAGTTAGAAACAATCAGGGCAGGTGGCTTGTTTAGCTATAAGTTAACGAGACATGATTTTAGTGCCACTTAGCGATGCATAGTTAAAAAATGCGCATTTAGGCTTACAGCTGAACATGGTCCGTGACTGATTCGGAAGGCCCGCCTAATTGGTACTATTATCTATTAATGTTTTTTGTCGCCTAATAGTACCATCGCCTAATCGGCATCGCCTAATCGGTGTCGCCTAATAGTACCGTACCGGATGACCTGTACCTGACTATTAACAGTACTACGTATGACCAGGCAATTTGTATGGTTACACATAAAAATTCAAATCAAGCGTACCTACTATCGTTGTGTATTGTCAGCATTGCTAAGTGTGTCTGTGTGTGTGCAGCGTGCACAATGTCATCTGGTTCGAATCCGCAGTTCACCCGAAGACTGAAGCTTGACCTGGACCGACTGCAGAAACAAAATCCACCAGGCGTCAGTGCCCGACCAGTGAAGAGCCGTCATCTCGACAAGTGGGTGGCAAGAATCGAAGGACCAGTGGACACGCCGTTCGAACGGGGCGTCTTCAATCTCTCCATGGAATTTCCCAGCAAATACCCTTTCAAGCCGCCAAAAGTATTGCTCAGCTCCTTTCTTAACTAATTCTGGCTTACACAGTTTCAGGTCAAATTCACCACTCCCACGTTCCATCCTAACGTGTACACGGACGGCAACATTGGCCTTGATATTCTGGCTAATGAGTGGGTGGCCACCTATGACGTCATATCAGTCTTGCTCAGCATTCAGGCGCTGCTCACAGACCCCAACCCCGACACCGCCGCCAACTTTGAACCGGCCAATCTATTCAGACAGAACCGGCAAGAGTATGACAAGAGAGTGCAAGATCTCGTGCAGAGGAACATCATCGGTCAAGAGAAGAAGGGTGAGAAGAAATTGTCAGGATTTTTCAAGCGGCTCTTCCACTGAATTCCGTTCCTAAACTTGACACAATTTTCAACAAAGACTAACACTTCCAAATGCTATGTATTTATCTGTATTACATTATCGTAAAAGTAAAATGTCTTATTTGTGTGGAATTTTGTCACCACGACAAAGATATCTTTACACAGCTGTATTACCCTTAGCAAATCACCTTGTTGCTTTTCTGTGAGCCGCGGACACATGCAGTTGTCAGCCAAGGTAGACGTAATTTCGCCACTAACAGCTAAAACCCAGCATGTACTGTACATAATGCTGCATTCTATAATTTCTAAAGTGACCGTTATATCTGTCTTTAGGGGAAGCCGTACATGTCAGCGGGGCGGGCAGTTCGGAAAAGACAGCAACATCTGTCTGCCCAGTAGATGTCCACCCACAGGCTGACTGTAGTATATGATTTATGTAAAAATTAGCTTTGTCAAGGCACCTTATAATGTAATCAAATCAGGTGAAATGTTACCGCAGTTCATGCAAAAATTTGGTTGTTGAACAGCGTTTATCGCCTATAACTACGGTACGTAGTAGTGACTAAACCGGTTTTTAAATGCATGTTTCAGATTCTACACATTGAGCCGAACCGATTGCTGTATGAGTCTTCATTTTCAGACGAAAAATGACCTGGCTAGCATAGGTTTTTAAATAAGACTTCAAAATTAATTCTTGCTTTTGTTAGAGAAGAAATTGCGTCTCAAATTCAATTGAACCATTCAGCTTTCAGTTTTTAAGCAACTGTTTGCTTGATGCGCTGATGAATGAAAGTGGTGATTAACTTGCCAACATGCATAAAGGGGTACATTTAGGATTTGGCGCTCCAGTCCTGAGATATAGCCTCCCGAAAATCGGTCCTGACGGAAACCGCCCTGGGGCTTGGAGGAAGATTATGCTTTTAATCGATGGAAAGTTTTCATAACTACCCATATGCTCTTTGCGCTGACATATCTGTCAGAGGACTCCAATGCTACGATTGTTTCAGTAAGTGGAGGTGGCAATATCCGGTTGCTGCTCGTTTGTGCAATGCTTTACCACCTTCTGTGCCTGTGCTTGGTTTGTTCGCATTTGAAAAGCTTTTAGACTCTTCTGAATTTCGTAATCTATGTGGGCGTTTTAACCTCAGTTGTTTTATGTGACTTCTATTTATGTTGTTATTTTTTACGCCTTGTCCTACCCAGTGGCTGCTCTACAGTAGTGTCGGGTTTTAAGATTCCCGGCCCATTCCCCCCCCACCCGGCGCTGCCGCGGCGGGTTACTGTAATATTGCTGCATGTGAAACAACACAAAGCGCGCGAAGTTTAAACGACTTCACAGAGAAGTGGTAGTAAAAGCACTAAAACAGAACAGCTTAAATCTCCAAGTAGTTGCAATTTTTATAAATACCGATACCCCGTATGCCAATTATTTTCAGAATATCTGCCTGCAAGTGCAAACATCCCTCCCCTTTGCTGTTATCAGGTACGGTGCAACGGCAGCTCCAGTTCGGTTGCCATTTACGTATTTGCCATCACCGACTTTTGGAGGCCTGGGTTGACAATTTTCCAAATATAAAAGTACCCCTAGAGACGCATCAGTATAGGCACGCTCTGGAGGGCCTGTTTTCCAAACATAAAAGTACCCCTAGGGGACGCATCGGTGTAGGAAATCTCCGGAGGGCCTGTTTTAAAAACATAAAAGTACCCCTAGGGGACGCATCGGTGTAGGAACGCTCCAGAGGCCCTGTTTTAAAAACATAAAAATACCCCTAGGGGACGCATCGGTATAGGAACGCTCCAGAGGCCCTGTTTTAAAAACATAAAAATACCCCTAGGGGACGCATCGGTGTAGGAACGCTCCAGAGGCCCTGTTTTAAAAACATAAAAATACCCCTAGGGGACACATCGGTATAGGAACGCTCCAGAGGTGTTTTAAAAGCATAAAAATACCCCTAGGGGACGCATCGGTATAGGAACGCTCCGGAGGGCCTGTTTTAAAAACATAAAAGCACCCCTAGGGGACGCATCGGTGTAGGAACGCTCCAGAGGCCCTGTTTTAAAAAAAATAAAAATACCCCTAGATGGACGCATCAGTATAGGCACGCTCCGGAGAGCCTGTTTTAGAAACACAAAAGAACTCCTAGAGACGCATTTTCCAAATATAAAATCATTTCTGACCTCTCAAAAACCTAAGCGGAGGGGAAGAAAAATATACTTTCACACCAAACATAGAGCAGATAGCGCATACCGTAATCCGACCGCGGCAGCGCCGGGTGGGGGGGGAATGGGCCTCCTCCCGGGTTTTAACTAGTGAACGATAAAGTTTCAAGTTTTTTTCAAGTTTCAAGTTAAACTTGGGAGCTTGCAAGGACATTGTATGGTTGAAAACTGAGCATTGTATGTACAGTAGTACGTATATTACAATGTCGCTTTTTGTTTCGCATTACTGCCGGCAGATGGCTCAGGGTGATTTTTCGGCTTTTCGAGCCTTGCTGCATTGCTTCCATTTGCACGTTTCTTTACGCGTTTTCTGGGCCGCTGCACAACCGGGTCAGAAATTTAGCAAAATTTGCCTTAAAAACGCGTTTAAAACACATTCCAGGCTTAAAATTAACAGAAATTACAAGTTTTAGTAGTTTAAAGTGGCCTGTTTTGGCTTCTGCCCGACCAGGGCGAGAAAATTTTGAAAATTTAGCCTTCAAAAACCCATTTAAAAGGCATTCTGAGCAGAAAATAGACAGTTTCAGTACATAATTCATTAGTTTCGCTTATTTTTGACAGACTCTTTTTTCCTACCTCCACCGCAAAGGGGGTGTACCCACCCACCCTACACCCCCTGGATACGCCACTGCCTCTGAAAACTATGACGAAAAATACTGCTGTCTTCCATAACGTTGTTAGGCATTTAAAAAACCGTTCTTTTTAACTTTTTTGAAGGCTCATTGCCCATGTCTGGGCCAACTCATGTGTTTGCTGCGCAACCAACGCCACCAACTACAGTTTGTGTTCGGCGCCATCATTGACTGACTGCCTCTATTCTCAAGAGAACAACCTTAAAAACCGTGGAATGTTATGTTAGAATGATAGTGGACTCATTCAAAAGCTCTGTGATCAAACTATGCAACATCTGATCTCAAACGGTCTTCATTCATGACTGTTTTTGTGATGCTACTCGATAATAGTTGGTGTATAAAATAAAAGTTTGGTCTGCTTTGAAGAAAGAAAGAAGAAAGAAAGTTTATTCAGTAGCACAGCATACCGTATATACGTACTTCTAAGCAGTAGGCGGGCTGGGTCGATTGACCGGCTCGAAAGCCCTCCCACACAGAAACTTTGATAGATCCAATTTGGCCAGTTTAGAACGAAAGTTTGAGACCGACCGTGAGTTTACAATATCCGATGAAAGGTTGTTCCACACAAAGTTGTGAAAGGTGAAAGGTTCTTTACTGACTGACTTTCGATAGCAAAATAAACTGCCAAGTTTGGCCTGTTTAAGAGAGTGTACTACGCACTACTTGGTGTATAAACTCACAAACTATTTAGTAGAGTACTCTATGCTGCCATAAAATTGATTACAGTACTCCAATTGCACTAAGTAATGGCGCCATAACACATCGACCGTTATGAGAGCGTTGGGTGGTAGAAGAGCCGAAATCATATGAGTAATCGAGGCAATCTCTATGCCTTCCATTTGTTGTGGTAACCGTTGGCTGGCACTTCCCGTCGTTCGGCGCATCTCTGTCAGTAGCAGCTCCGTTCGCCTCCCGACCAGCCCATTTTAGTCATGAATTCTCGTGTCCAACTAGCTCTAGCTGCGCTGGTCTGCGCTCTGGTCGTGTCGCACACTCAGGCCAACATTCTTGGAGATGCGTGGGACAAGGCCAAGGAGGGTTTCAACGCATTGGGTGAAGGCGTCTCGAATTTCTTCACCAAAACCGTCAAGAGTGCCAAGGATTTGTTCGCCAGCGACAAGGCTGTAAGTTTAGAGATTTGGAAATTGTTAGCCTGTCGGACAGGCCTGATTTGCAGGACCTAAAGACTAAAGTGAACAATATGGACAAAGCGCTGGGAGTGTTGGAAAAGAACAAAGAAACGCTGTCGAAAGGAATGGACGCAGAGAAGAAGAAGGCTATGGACAATCTTCCCAAGGTTCGCGAGAGAATCGACCACTACAAAGCTGAGGTGATTATAGTACAATTTTTGTCTTTTATCAAGCTTTGTCTACCTAATGTTTCAGGTGAACAAGGAGATGACGGACGAGCAGGAAAAACAGCTGATCAAGGACTGGGAAGTGGACTCGAAGAAAATCTACGACGATTATGGCTTCGGAAAACTGACAAGCTTGATGAGTTCGGCCGTTGCAAACACTGCTTTTTTGTCTGTCGTGAGCGCACTTGCTGTCTTGACTTATTTGATCGCTTGAACCTTGCCAACCTACTGTACGTACATATCTTATTGTAGCCTAATACTGTCTGCTGGTACACCGTACCTTTGACAGCAGAAAGCATTAGGCTCTACTCCGTACGTTTTCATTATAATCTTGTTTTTTATACCTGGGAATAGTGCAGCTGTGTGACTAACCAAAAGATGAATGAGAGTTAAATGAAATGTTTGTGCTTATGAAATATTAGCTCCGCGCCTTGTGTTGTGCTGTATGTATGTGCGCAATGCATAGATTGATGTAACCGCAACTAGGTATAGCGATACTGCTGTGATATACTGTGCTAATGCGTACTAAAAACGTACATATGAACTCAGTATCAGTATCTCGCGCTACAAGATATTTTATATTAGAAACAAGACTCTTCTATTTAAAGTGGCACTCGTTACAATTGAGCGAACCGACCAATGAAAAACAACATTGCATCAACCACCAGTAAAACTCTGTATACTGCACGGGTTTCTACAAAAAGCACTTAAACCAACAAACCCGCTACAGTTAAAACTACATCTGAACACAGCCTCAGGTCGAACAAGTAGATACAGTAGGTCCAGCAGAAGGGGAGCAATAGTAGCAAAAACAAGTAGAACAGAAACTCGACGCATTTTTCACGAACATTCTCTCAAACTGAGTTTGTTCGAAAAAATCAGCAGACAGAAAAACGTAAGATTCAGACTCGCTAAACAAAATCTAACTGCTACATACGCACAAAACACTACAAATACTACTTGTCTAATGCTTAATATCATCTGACTTCACGTTCAAAGTGTCGGCCAACACTTGTTTCTGAGTTTTCAAGTGATCAAACTTGTTGCCGGTAGCTGGTGCAGCCGCCGGCAAACGGCCGGCGTACCGGATGGGGCGCTCCTGAAAAAACGTCTCTGTTAGCTTGAGAAACATGTGGCTAACTGAATCTATATAGCTATGAGACTTAAGGAGCTAAAATCTAGAGTTAGGAGTAGTAAAACTATAAATCAAAATATCCTAGTCAAACATTGTCACCCATACTGTACATGTAACGTAGTCAGGCACTTAACGCCGTTTATGGTAACTGGCATTATACAGGGTGCGTAAAAAAAACAACCCAGCAGATTTTTTGCTGTAGCAACCGCAAATCTCAACCGATTTGAATGAATCCTGCTTTAAATGAAAGATAAATAAATTCTTGAACGAGTGGTGTAGCTTTTATTAAGATGCTTTGCTTAGTTCCTGAGATAATTGCTTTCAAAATCAAAACAGAGATTTTGGCAGTGCACAACATACATTAAAACAACCCAGCAGATTTTTTACTGTAGCGGCAACAAATCTCAACCGATTTCAGTGAGTCCTATTTTATATGAAAGATAAATTAATTCTTGAAAGTTTGGTGAAGCTTTTATTAAGATATGATGCTTGGTTCCTGAGATATTTGCACTCAAAGTCAAAACAGATTTTGGCTATGAACAAGAGCGATTTTTATTATTCTGTTGCAATTCATAATAAAACCGATTCCTACTGCTCAGGGCTAACGTAACGAGGTTTTTCTGGTGCCACACATGCTTGGTTACTTCATTTGTAAAAGTCTTGTTGTCCCTCAGCAGTAGGAATCCGTTTTGTTGTGAAGTGCCACGGAATCGCTCTTGTTCACTGCCAAAATCTCTGTTTTGAGTTTGAAGGAAAATATCTCAGGAACTAAGCATCGTATCTTAATAGGGCCTTCACCAATCTTTCAAGAATTTATTTATCTTTCATTTAAAGCAGAATTCATTCAAATCGGTTGAGATTTGCGGTTGCTACAGCAAAAACTCTGCTGGGTTGTTTTTTTTTGACACACGCTGTATATAGCTATGAGACTTAAGGAGCTAAAATCTAGAGTTCGGAGTAGTAAAACTATAAATCAAAATACAAAGTACTAGTCAACCCATACATGCAACGCAATCAGACAGTTAACGCCGTTTATGGTACTGGCATTATACAGGGTGTGCCAAAAAAAAACAACCCAGCAGATTTTTCGCTGTAGCAACCGCAAATCTCAACCGATTTGAATGAATCCTTTTTAAATGAAAGATAAATAAATCCTTAAAAGACTGCTGAAATTTTCATTAATGTACTCTGCTTAGTTCCTGAGATATTGGCTATTTATTTTGGCAGTGAACAAGAGGGATTTTTTTATTATTCTGCACTTCGTAATAAAACGGAATCCTGCTACTGCTAAGGGCTCTTGGAGGCTTTACAGGTGACACAGAAACTCGGTTTACTTCAACACTAACGTATCATTAGCCCTAGCAGTAGAAATCTGCTTTATTATGAAATGCAATGGAATCGCTCTTGTTCTTTGCCAAAATCTGTTTCGACTTAGAAGGCAAATATCTCAAGAACTAAACTGTGAATCTCAATAAAAATTGCACTAATCTTTGAAGAATTTATCAGTCTTTCATTCAAAAAAGGATTCATTCAAATCGGTTCAGATTCATGGTTGCAAAAGTAAAAAATCTTCTGCGTTGTTCTTTATCACTCTTGTTCATCGCCAAAATCTCTGTTTTGACTTTGAGGACAAATATCTCAGGAACTAAGCAGGCTATCTTAATAAACGGTGCATCAACCTTTCAAGAATTTATTTGTCTTTCATTTAAAAAGGATTCATTCAAATCAGGTGAGATTTGCGGTTGCTACAGCAAAAACTCTGCTGGGTTGTTTTTTTTGGCACACCCTGTATAAGGTGCCGGTACCATAATATGGTACCGGTACTTAGGCTAGTGGCACCATATATGGCATCACTTTCACTACCATATGGTACGAACGAGATTTGAATGAAGTGGTAGCATATACAGCACCGGTACAGTAACAATTCAAAGGTAGGAGCGCAAATTCAGGCGCTCAGATACAGTTACAAATCGCTGTTTTCCAGCCAATTTAGGCAAAAAAAAATCAGTATAGTACTAGAAAAACCGGATGGGGGTTCCCGATCTGTGTGGGGGTTATAGACCTTGCCGGAGGGGGCAGAGATGGGCCGGAGGGGTACGAAATTAAATGAAAGAAGAACAAGGTGTCGTACCTTGGGAGACATGCAAATTAAGAACACGTACAAAAGCTACACAATAAGCGGTAGCTACAGTACACTAGCAATCGTTATACAGACGTTTGATTTGTTGCAAATTCATAAATGCAAACTTGAAATGGTTTACAGAACTAAAACCGGACCAGACCAAAGACTGAAAAATATTATTGACATAGAGTGGGCGTTCTTGCTTTCGTCAAAGTGTCAATAAACGTAATTGCAATTCTAAGCGTTCGTGCGTACATTTCACAGAGGACTCCTTTTTTTTAGGTTGGGCAAAAAGAATCGCTCAGTTAACCAGCGTACTGTAGCGGCATGCAGAGTTGTTTGTTATACAGTCAGGTACCTTAAAATGGTATCCAAACTTGAATCCCTGAAAGCGATAACAGTAACAGTTAAGATGAAACAGAAAGCACTGCCCAACCGAAGCACATTAAGCAAACGTAGCACAAGTTTTTTTTGGCAAAAACAAGAGAAAAGTACCTGATGGAGTATGTTGTTAAAGCGCGGCTGTACGTACGTCCAAGCTCCCATATTTTTTGGCTCCTCCTGACTCCAAATCAACTCGGCTTGCGGGTACCGAGCCAGCTCGTGCGCGATCAGATCATAGGGAAAGGGACTTATCTGTAAGTATAGAAATCCGTTAAAATTTTGAATTTCCGGTAAAAAACTTTCGATTTACCTGTTCAACTCTGGCAATAGCGATATTCTTCTCCAATCCCAGTTCCTGTCTAGCTCGCGCCAGTTCATAATAAATTTTTCCTAAACAACTGCAATGTTATTTTAACCTTTTAAACTCACTCTAGCCTATTTTCGAAGAGCAAACACCGACCAATACAAATTACTAACTTTAAGATCGAAATTGTTTTGTTTATGTTGTTCAGGGCCTTGTGGAACAAGTCTTCTTAGGCGAACACAAATCTATTTTTAGAGAGCAGGCGACCAAAAAGGTTACTGTTCACCGAAAGGCTAATAAATAAGAAGTCTAAAATTATTTACCAGTACAAAAGACCAGTCTACAGACTTGGTCGGGGTTGTCCATTGCCGGTCCGGAATCAGCAATTAATCGATTGAATCTGGTCTCTTCCAGAAAATCTTCCACCGGTGACTTTGCATCCGGGTGCCTCAGCAGCGATTTGGGGGTGAAGACGACCAACTAAAAGACAATTATTAAATTAAACAGCTAGTTTATGGTTAAATAAAAGACCTGCTTACCGGCCGTTTGAAGTGCATCACAATTTGTCTGCGCAACAAGTGAAAAAAGTTGGCCGGGGTGGTGCAGTTAGCGATTATCCAATTTCCGTCGTACAACTGCTGCGCCTCGAAGGTGGGACTTTCGGCCTAAACAATAACAATAATAATAATAATCTTAACAGACAAAAACCAACCTCAAACTTGCGCTCGTCGTCCTTACACATTTGCAGAAAGCGTTCGGGCCTAGCAGAACTGTGCTCGGGGCCCATTCCCTCGTAACCGTGGGGCAACAGCATCACCAGACCAGACTGTCTAAATTGTTTAAACAATACAAATAAGCTAGTTGGTTAGAAGGCCGTACCTGACCCACTTATCGCTGCCGGAACTGATGAACTGATCAATGACGCACTGAGCGGTGTTGGAGAAGTCTCCGAACTGAGCCTCCCAAATAACCAGGGAGTGAGGGTTGGTCATACTGTAGCCCAGCTCGAACCCCAGCACTGCGTACTCCGACAGCGAACTGTTGCACACTGAATAACCGGCCTGGAGCACGGAAAGTTACCGTAAATTGAAAAGAGAAGGCCACAGAGGTTCATACATGGGCCGAAAAAAATGGAGGGGTCGGCGGGGGAGGGTCTGCATAGTATAAAAAACACTTTCCCAAAACAGGCCGCCGGATTTTCCGAGGGGTGTGTGACCGAAAATTTTTTGCTTTCCCGAAAAGGTCGCCAAAATTTCGAAGGGGGTCGGCCATTGGCCGGCGAGGGGGTTAACCCCCTCACCCCGGCCCATGTATGCTTTAGTTGACTGGTATGGATGGATGGATTGTCCGGGCGGGGCTGTCGTACCCCATGCGTTAGGACACACTGCGGGTCCATCACGCACACCCACATCCTGCCCTTCCTTCGCTACTAGCCTAAACACATGCTCGGTGTCAGTCTGGGCGGGTCTCAGTGGTAGCTGTCCCCGTTCCCCTTTGTCCCAACACGTGGGTCTAAACCACTACACCAACTATGCCGGCTAGTTGACTGGATAATAATAATAAACAGCAAAGCAAGCAAAAATTCAGTAGGGCCGGGATAACAAAATAATCGTTTCAGTATGTGCGTGCCCACTTAGTACCTGCCTGTTTATCTAAGCCTAAGTCTAAAGCTAAGAACAAGCCTGGCCTCACTAGAAGCTACTGTTGTTTGGTAGTGATAAGAAGGCAACATGCACAAAATGGAGTTGCAAAATGGGCTTCATGTCTCAAGGCCTCATCAAAGCATTTCGTTCCCCCGTCAAATCTTATCATAATATCGTAAAGTAAAGTAAAGTTTGTAAAGTAAAGTTTATTGCACACGAACTTGTTAGTAAGAAGAATGTTCAAAATTGGCGACCAGGACAAAGTCAGAGGCTCCAGTGCAAAGCGGTTTGCTGGCAGTGCACTTACGCAAACCGCAATCCTCGATTACTAATTGTTAGTTTATCCTTAAATACACCCACCGAACGAGCAGCCACCTGCTCTTCCGTTAACAAATTCCAATGGTTGACTACTCTACTTGCAAAGAAATGCTTTTTTACGTTGATACGACTACTCTGGACTTTCATGATCTGTGAATGTCCGCGCGATTTTCGCTGATTTAACTCAAAGAAATCGCTATGGTTTAAATCAATTAGAATTAATCGTAATGGAATGGCATGTATTTCCTGAGTTGGGTGGGTGTGTGTGCGCGGTGACCTAATGGAAAGCAATTATCGGGCACTACCCGCTGTGAGAGGATAATTTCAAGAAAACTAGGCACAGCTGGTGTAGTGGTTTAGACCGCAAAGCCACTGTGCGCTACATCGTGCGCTCATCCCCTCGGCGGGGCAAGTTTCTTGCCGCAAAGAGTTGGTGGTCGGCACAAAGCCCAACCCAGGCCACCGAAAGCTGGTGACAGCGAGTAGGTAAATGGGAACCGACTGGAGCCGCCGTTGCACCTAGCGCTACAAGAGCAACCAACCACACATGTTGGGACAAACGGGACCGGGGACAGCTACCACTGACACCGAGCATGTGAGCCGGCTAGTAGCGAAGGAAGGGCAGGATAGCAGTGTGGCCTAACGCAGGGGCTACGACGGACAATCCATCCAAACAAGCTAGGTCAGGAAAGAAAGAATGAGCCACCTGCTTGCCGGGCCACAAATTGTTCAGAGAGTTGTAGATTTTCTTGTCCACTTTCTGATCGTGCAACACATGATGACGGTGAGAGAAGGTACCTGCAGTTACCACAGCTCAGTTGGAGAACTGCTTATTCATTATTAGTCTAGAGTTGTAAAAAAATTAGAAGACCAAAAAAAGCTGTTTGATAAAAATTTTTCAAGTCGAAAATTTTTTCTATACATGAAATTTAGCAAGGATGCATAAGAAACAACTTTAAAACAAAAGCTGATACTTTGCTTCAAAGATAGTGTTACAGCCCGAGAGTCGACATTCTACCCGCAGCATTGCTCACAGAATGGCTGATGCGCTTCAAAACCTATTTTTAGGCTTAGAATAGGAATGAAATTGATAGAACTGTATATCTGGCGCTAAATTTGGAACGGAAAAAGGATGGCTTATGAGTTGCCCCGTAGGGCAGGAGGTACCTCGATTTCCCAGACACGGCAAATGGCTAAAAAATTGCCGAATTACGAAAAAAGGTAGTCCTATGATATCTATTTTTCGGCGAGAGCCGGCAAAATGGTTGCAGCAGAAATGCCAACCTCGTTCAACGTCCTGTCCACTCAGCCGTATGTGGATTCCCTCTCCAAGCAGCGAACCAAAGGCCATCGCCTCTCCGATCGCCCAGTCGGCCTGACCGTTGGCCATCATATCTGCTCTGCCTACACAAACAACCTACTATACAAGTCCAATCCACAGCTAAAAAGCTAGTAGACCTTTGAGAATTCTCTTTATTCCATTGTGAACAGTGAGAGTGTCGGGCACTTCCGAGAACATTTTACCGATGTGTTCGAGCGTGGTCTGTTTGATGCCGGTGTCGGCTATGTGCAGCGGGTCGTCTTTCTTGAAGAAGTCTGCAATATCGATTGATTTTTTCAACGTTTTCCCAGTGCGTCTCAGTCAGTCTACCTTCCCAAGGACTGTCGAGCCAGTCGCGATTGTGCATCATAGTCACCTGCTGAGCTTTATCGTAGGCTGAGTCCAGAATTTTGCCGAAACTGGCCACTTCTTCCTCAAAACAAATAATTACTGTCCAATCACAGTTGGAAGACATGCAACTTGTTTTTGAGACAGACGGACGGACAGACAGACACGACTGACTGACTGACTGATTGACTGACTGACAGACAGACACGACTGACTGACCGACTGACAGACAAGCAGACAGACAGACACAGAGACGACAGACAGACAGACAGACAGACAGACAGACAGACAGACAGACAGACACAGAGACGACAGACAGACAGACAGACAGACAGACAGACAGAGACGACAGACTGACTGACAGAGACGACTGACAGACAGACAGACAGACAGACAGACAGACAGACAGACAGACAGACAGACAGACAGACAGACAGACAGACAGACAGACAGACAGACAGACAGACAGACAGACAGACAGACACAGAGACGACTGACTGACAGATGACTGACTGACTGACCGACCGACCGACCGACCGACAGACAGACAGACAGACAGACAGACAGACCCCGTTTACAGTACCGTTTTAAAGACGGAGTTACCTTGACGTACTGTTCGTTAGCTGCCCCGTCGGCGAGAATCTTCTCCTGATACAAGTCCAACACCGGTTTGGTCTTCTTTATGATGCTGTACATGCGCGGCTGCGTGAACATGGGCTCGTCCAGCTCATTGTGTCCGTGTCTACGATAACTGACCAGATCGATTACCACGTCCTAAACTTGGCACAGTTAATCTCAACCACCAACTGCTCTGTAGAGTGCCAAGGAACAATATCGCCCGGTACTCCATACATACTTGTTCAGCTGAGCTAAAAATCCTATTTCACTCAACAGGTGCATTCTGTATCGCTTTTAAAAATGTAGATAAAAAGAAATCTAATTACTGGTGTGCGAGAAAAACGGCCAAAATAAGAAACTAGGACCTACTACCCAACCGCACTCACCTTTCTAAACTTCTGTCTCCAGGCAGCCGCCACCTTGCAGACGAGCATAACCTTTTCGGGACTGTCGGAATTGACGTGGAAAATAGGACAGCCGGTCACTCTAGCCACGTCGGTGCAGTAGGGAGAGCTGCGCGAGAATCGCGGGTCGGTGGTGAATCCGATCTGGTTGTTGACCACCACATGTATGGTGCCGTGCGTTGTGAAGGCAGGCAGGTCGCTCAAGTGAAACGTCTCGTAGACCACGCCTTGACCCGAGAAAGCGGCGTCTCCGTGCATCAGAATGGACAGGGTCTGGTCGCCGTTGGCGTCCGACGAATAGTACTGGTGAGCTCTGGTCTTGCCCTGCACAACAGGGTCCACCGCTGAAACATTGCTTCTCTTTAAACAGCCAACTAAATGATTACAGTACAAATGTCGCCAACTGGTGGATAAACTACTCTTTTTTGTACGTTTAACGTCGGCGTTTCAGAATCACGCGCTTCCGATGTGCCTTATGGCCTACGATCAGACCTATGTGGTCAACTTCGCGACCCCCGTGGTTCGTCATCTCGGACGTTTCCCTTCTATAACTGCCAGCCACTCTAGTCATGCTGTTGGGCGCCAGGTACTAAGAGACTGCTCTGGCGCGTTGACGTCATGGTGATGTCAGCTCCCAACGTCCGCTTGGTGCGCCCCTGGTGTGAGAGAGGCCCCCAAGCCTAGTCGGTTTCCATGGAAAACTCCTGGCGTCATTGATCTTCTCCTCCAACGTGGCATGCTTTTGGAGCGCCTACGGTGCAATGGCAGATCCAGTCGGTTTCCATTTTACCTACTCGCTGTAACCAGCTTTCGGTGGCCTTGGTGGAGCGTTGTATCGACGACCAACTCTTTGCGGTAAGAAACTTGCCGCGCCGAGAGGATGAGCGTACTGTTGGCAAGTCCGACTTGAACCTGGACTTATTAATAGGTTTTTAACCTGAAATCTGTGGACTTGAACCTGAACCTGAACCTATTTTATTTCAGCCGGACTTGAACCTGTTTCGTTTTACTGGACTCACTCAATAGGTTCAAAATTTGAGTGAAAATTTAGGCAAAATTTGTCAAATTTTCGGTTGGATTACAGAATATTTTCATCATTTATTGTTTTTACACCGATTTTTCAAACTGAATATGCGAGAAAACGAAACTACTGCCCCATAAAATGTGGTTTTCGTCTTTCATTACTAGTAGACGGGCTTAAATAGCTCAGAAAAAGTTGCGATCAGTGCAAAATTTCAACAATTCTTGAAATTATCAGTGGACTTAAACCTGAACCTATTGTCCAGGTTTTTTAGATGGTGGACTTGAACCTGGACTTGAACCTGAAATTTCGATGTTGGACTTGACTTGAACCTGAACTTATTTTTTTAACCCCGGACTTTCCAACACTAGATGAGCGTACGACGTCGCGCACAGTGGCTTTGCGGCCTAAACCACTACACCAACTGTGCCGGCAATCACGCGCTTTTGGCCGGAGTAAAAGTTGTACTTTTGTTTTAACTTCCACTATCCTTTCGGACAGCTCAGGACACCCAGAATTCCGATTAGAGCCTTTCAATGGAGTGTCCTGCCTACAAGCACTCCTTCGCTTAGCTGTCATGAGGTGTGACAGCAGCTCCGGTTCGGTTCCATCATACATGTAACCGGTCTAGTGGAGGGCAGTTTCCGTCAGGTGGGGGTCTAGGGGGTTTCGCTCAGAGGGGTGTCCAAAATTTGAAAAAGCTCCAAAGGCCTGGAAATGCGTTTTAGCATGTTTGTCTCGGTTAGGAGGCTACAAATCGCTATTTTAAGCTGCCAAATAGCGTTTTAGAGCTAAAAACAAGCGAAAAGCGATAAAAAGGCGTGCTTCCAAGAACACCGATTTCTTTTATCAGCAGTGGAAACGTCAAATTCCGTTTTCAAAGGCTTGTCAAGCTAATTTTAAGCTAAAAATGAGTGATTTCTGAGTCAGTTTGTTAAGTACTGGACTGTAGCCACTACTAGTGCTTGTATTTTTTGGGTCGGGGGCATACATGGGCCGGGGGGGTAAGGGGGTATACCCCCCCTCGGTCGGCCATACCCCCCTCGCCCACCCACCCCCCCTCCCGGAGGGAGGAAATTTTCGCTTATTTAAGGCAAAATAGGCGTTTTTTGCCTTTTTTCGGGGGACCCCCCCCCCCCGAGGTCTCCAATCCCCCTACCCCCTCCGGATTTTTCCGGCCCATGTATGGTCGGGGGGGGGGTTGCCTTTCTAGCTGGGGGGTAACGCCCCAAACCCCCTAGTACATGTATGGTTTCCATTTATGTACCTACTAGAAATCACCGGCTTTTGGTGACCTGGCTTGGGCTCTATGTCGACTGCTTCTAATCACTTCGACCGGTTTCGAACCGTTAAACAACCGCTCTCGCAGATGCCGGGACCAAGGTGACAGACGGGATAGCGGAAACTCGCGTCTTGACCACGGGTAGTTTACGCTATCCCGTGTGTCACGGCTGCCCCGGCATCTGCGAGAGCGGTTGTTTGTGGGTTGGAAACCGGTCGAAGCGACTGGAAGTAGTGGACGTAAAGCCCAACCCAGACCACCGAAAGCCGGTGATGGCCAGTAGGTAAATGGGAACCGAACCGGAGCTGCCCAAGCACTCTATGACAGCAAAGGGGAGGGATGTTTGTAGGCAGGGCACTCCATTGAAAGGCTCTAATAAGAGCGCGGGGTGTCCTGAGCTGTCCGAAAGGACAGTGGAATCTAAACAAACAAACAAACTACTGATGGCCAAAACGCGACGTGTTGGTTAGAAACTCGGACAAGCACTGACAGACAAGTGCAATCATTTCTCTCAAGTAAGGGGACGATAAAAAAGTAGAGAATCAGAGAAAAGACGCACCTTCAAGATGAGAAGGATTAGCAACCACCGACACCTCCATTTCCTTTCCTGTCTGCGTGTTGAGACGTCTAATGTTTACTCCTAAATGGTACTTTACGTCTCCGCTGCCCTGAAACAACAATTATGGTGGTAGGTAACCGCCAGAAATCGATAACAAAAAATTTCTCACCTCGTCAGCCGCTTCCAGCGTGCTGAATTGAGAAAACAGAGAGTCCATCGGCTGACGACACACGTTGGCTAGCACGTTCAGACGGCCTCTCAAACAAAATCACTGTCTACGTAGAAATTTTTGACAGAAATTCTTGGTACTCACCTGTGCGGCATTCCAAGCACGAATCGCTTTACACCATCCTCCGAACATCGATCGATTATTTCTTTGACTGCTGGAATCAACACCTAAACCGCAACATGTAGGACTGGAAAAATGGTAATATCAACTAGAGCCAATGAGGCTTTGGTATATTTAACGCTTTAAGCCGAACAAATTTCTTGGCAAGTGATTTTGGCGATGAACAAAAAGGGATTCGGTTGCACTTCACAACAAAATCAGATTCCTACTGCAGAGGGCTAACGTAACGAGGCTTAACTGGTGACACATAAGCTTGGTTACTTCTCAGTTAAAGTCTCGTTGCGTTCAGCAGCAGGAATTTTTATGATGAACTGCAACAGAATAATGGAAGTCGCTCTTGTTCGTTGTTAAAATCACTGTTTTGACTTTGAGAGCGAATATCTCTGGAACTGAGCAAAGTATCTTGCTAAAAATTTCACCAATCTGTCAATAATTTATTTGTCTTTCATTCAAAAAAAGATTAAATCGGTTGAGATTTACGGTTGCTACAGCGAGAACTCTGCTGGGTTGTTTTTAATCCCTCTTTTTCATTGCCAAAAAACTATTGTTTTGACTTTGAGGGCAAATATCTCAGGAACTAAGTAAAGTGTCTTAATGAAAATTTCACCAATCTTTAAAGAATTTATTAGTTTTTCATTCAAAAAGATTTATCCAAATCGGTTCAGATTTACGTCTACTATAGCGAAAAATCAGCTGCGGCTGTGTTTTACGGATCCTGTAAATTTTGTTTGATTTTCCACAAAAAATCAGCATAATTTGTCATCAATTTATTGCAAAAAGCACAGTGCAAACTACCTCGCATCCCTCAACGCCGAATCGTTTTTCGGAAGGCCACTTCTTAGACAAAAACTCTTCGAATCTGAAAAAGACGCCAGAAGACCGAGTTTACGGCCTAATCAAAAATAGAAAATTATATAATCACTTGGTCGAGCGAATGAGCCGTTTGAACAGCGTTTTCTTCTGGTCGTTGGTCATTTGCCCAGCACCGGGACTCTCAAACTGCTGTTTGATCCAGTTCTGCTGCTCCATACTGTTAATGTGCAAGTACTCTATACCGATTTGATCGCAGTAGACGTCCTAAAAGCAGCTCTACTTGATTGCTGTCACAGAACGGCGGCCGTTTATAGTCTTTCGCTTTCTCTATCCGACCACCACTGCTTTCACGAGGTTTCATGGCACGCCCCCCGCACCACCTCAGCCTTCCCGCCGGCGCGGGGGGAACAACCGGCCAGGGGGTACCAGGAGGGTAACAAATCTAATATCTTTCTACCAAAACCACTCAATCTACTACTCTCTCTCAACAAACCATCTTTCACTAACACTTACCCTCCCTACCTCCTGCAGTGTGGTTGACGAATGAGGTGCCAACCGTTCATTCTAAATCCCAAACTCACTACACTATCACCCTTCTCTCACTTTATCCTAACCGGGGTGGGCACGCATGTAATATGCTGCCCAGCGACTGAGGCCGAACCCCCAGAGAGAATTTTTCTACCTACTGAAGAGCGTTTACTGGTTAGAAGAAAGAAAACAATGATGATACAGACCAGACGAGTGGGATATACACGTATACACATGTCTTTCACTACCTAACAATTCTTTCGGAGCAGCAACTTTTGGCGAAATAATTTGCTATTCTCCAAGATTTCACGCAATGCCATTTTAGCTCTATCTCGTACGCCATACAAGAGCTTTATAGCTCTAGAAGTCTGAATTTTGGCTCAAACAACTCTCCCCTTTGACAGATGATCTGTTACATAGATGATACGCGCTATTACTACGTAATTCACGTTACGCGCTAGATTCTGAAGAGTTTGATTGTTTGGTGAGTGTCCAAGTGTGCTCTTACTGTGTAGATGCTTTGAGTGATTGTGTTGTTGTGTTTTGCAGCTGCGCCTACTAGTTCATAAACTTCTTCAATTCATAGCTTAGAATAGAAAAGAAGCAAACACTAACCTTCAAGCGAGAAATAATTTCGCGCAGCGTCATTTTGGACCGTTGGCCGCCGATATAAGTGGTGGGAGGAATGAGAAACTCGCGGTCGTAGTCCTTCTCAGCTGAAAACAGATCCAAACAATAACTGAGCAGCAATACCGACCGCTTCAGAAGAGAGAGTAGTAAAGTAAACGCACACAATCCGTAGGTGCTCAGTTCTAGTTCCGGAGGCGTCGTGTCATCCAGGTCAGCACTATTGATGCCCAGCGGATCTAAGTCGGCGATGTTGTGACCGCGCATCTAAAACCTACCGACGTATACATGTGCATGGGGGGTGCCCAGGGGGGACGAAAATGAAAATCTACCAAACGTTGCTAGAGGCTGCTAGAAAGCCTCCAGATGCGTTTTTAAGCCACAGAAATCAATTTTGGCAACTACGCAACTACGCACCCTTCCTCCAGGCAACTACGCACCAAACCCGAAATTTTTTCAAATTTTCCTGGAAAATTTCGATTTTTTGACAATGTTTCTATCAGAAAAGTGGTTTTTTGGCAATTTTTTGTCGAAAATTTGATTTTTACCGCAAATTTTTGAATTTTAACCGAAAATTTCGTATTTTCAGCCAAAAATTTTGGATAAAATTCAAATTTCCCGCCAAAATTTGAATTTCCCACCGAAAATTTGCACCTATATCCAGGCAACTACGCACGGAGACCTGGCCGTCCCTCCCTGAGCCGCCGACCATGCACATGTATGCCGACGTTGCTTTGCTAGTAGCAAATTTTATCTGTCTCTGCATGCCACAGCAGTCCTTAAGGCCGATTTATACCTGTGCCAACCGGGTGGCACTCACTGACACTGGCTAGGGTTGGTATTAACACTGCCAGTCGACCAAAGTCAAAATTGAGCGGTTAGTAGTGTCACCTCGGTAACAGAAGAGTTAATCAGCCTTTACTCCCAACCAAAAGCTTCAAGAAGTGACAGTACTAGACCTCAGCACTTTTTCTGTTTATCAGGATTGACTGACGGTACCTGGTAATTCCTGACGATGAACTGCACACTCTGGTGGTCGGTGACGGATTTTTCGTCAGCAGAAAGCGGCGTGACAGCAGTGGAGGGAGCTAACAGAGCGGCTGCTCCAGATTGAGCCAGCGCCTGAGGCGAGACAAACGCTTGACCTGGCGCTGCGCCGGCGTTGACTGCTCGGAAATAGGCGTCCCAACTCTAAACGATACAATTTTAATACCTAGAAGAACACTGTCTCCGTCTGTACTGTTTTCTAGTAGCTACTTACAGAATCACCCAACTATCTTTCGTCCTGCTGCAACTTTTGCGTTCGTCAATCAATCTGACTGAAATTTTAACACAAAATCGCTAACGGGCAAACCGAGCACCAATTGGTGCAGGCGACAATTTTTCATCACAAAAAACTCGGCCAGCTTCGCACGGGTTCATCACGCATTTGGCCAGCTATGATGCAAATTTTATTAGGGCCTCCTAATGCATTTCATGCGAAGCGTTTCCATCGGACAAATATTTTTAAACTTCGCACGCAACCATCCAGCCAAAAATGCCAATTGGCTCATCGGACATTTGCGGGCCCTGGGCGAGAGGGATACATACATCTCAAAATTTTAGCCAAGTCTCTTACTGTTAGCACAAGTTATATTACTTTTGTCGTGGAAGTGCATAACTATTGGTTGAAGAAGTGACAAACTTGGTTAAAACTTGGAGTGGAGGGTAAAAATTATGAGCATTTGCGTTAAAATTTCAGCGCAACTGATTGCCGAGCACTAAAGTTACAGCAGGACGAAACCCCGCATTTGAGCCACCCTGTATTTTACTTGATTTATTATCGCTTTTCCAATTATTTATTGTGTTCTTACCTTGTGCACGCTGTTGGGGTCGACGGACCAGGCTCTGTACATGTCTTCGATGTATACGCTGGATGTGCCGGTCATGAACGGTTCTGCAGCCAGAGCACTGGCCAATCGTGGAACAGGGAAGCTCGCCTTGGCCCGCGCCCGCAGAAGCCGGCTTAGCGAGCGAGTGCGATGCATTTTCTCTGCAACAAACAATTCCACACATACATGTACTGGGTGCCACCTAGAAGAGATGTTCCTTTTCCGGAAAAAAATGTCCGCCGGAAATTTTCCGGAAATTTACCGGAAATTTTCCATAATATTTTTCCAATTTTAAAAATTTGAGAAAACGCCAGAAATGGGCTCCTTGCAGGTCCTAGATAATTCTAGACAGCTTTTTTGTTTTTTCTATGCATTATAATATTTTTAACAACAGATAGAGTTTAATTCATACCAGACAAGAGAGTTCAACCGACAAATGACTGCAAACATGTAATGTATCGGAAGCTAACAACGCAACAACAGCCTATGTATCGAGATCGGAAGCAGATTCTAAACTGTCATCAAGGGAAATGTCAACGTCAGAATCGGTGTTCTCAACAGTATCGGCACATTTTTCACTATCTTCTTCTCTCGGCCTAGGGGCTTGTTTCATTCTAGAAGCACCACTTCTCGCTCGCTTAAGCAAAGGCACGTTGTGCTTTATGTAGGCCAATTGTCCACCCGTCGAGCCTACAGCTAGACTGGAGCTTTTCGCAACTTCTGCTGATACATCCGCTTTAACCTCATCATACTCTCTGGCCAGAAAGGTTGTAGAAAGTGCTTTACGGCCAGGGATCCGAAAAGCAGGGCGCAGCTTTTGAAAGAAACTCTCCCACTCCTCTGTCTCGAATGAATTCAGAGCCATGTTGCTTGTTGCCATAGCTCTCAGAAACATCTGGCTCAGCTCTGATTGCTGTTCGCGGGTCATCTTGTCGATTCCGGTTGTAGTGAAACCACCAAGCAAAGAGGACTGTTTGGTTTTTTTCGGTTGTGGAGGAGCTGAGACCTGACTGTCATCGCTGTCGGCGGCAGCAGCTTGAACCAGCTGTTCTGCTGCTGGAGAGTTGCCGGAAGAGCTGGCGGGAGCGGAACAGCGTACTCTGGTGCCAGTAGAGAGACTGAGATAGGCCTGGCACGCAGGCAATGGAAATCGCTTGCACTTGTCTACCAAATGCTTGTGCATTCTGGTTACATTATTCAGATAGCGCGACTCACAGTAACAACAATAAGCAACTTTCTGCCCTTCCTCTGTTTTAACGGTAAAATGAGACCACATAACATCGTCCTTAGGACGTCCTGACGCCATTTTAGGCACTAAAACTGCAGCGTAACTTTTCAAAGAAAAAGTGTTCTCTTCTTCTTGTTTCAACAACTGAACAAACCTCTATACGTTTTTCCGTTATCTATCCATTTTATCACTTGCAAAAATTTTGTGGGCGCCGAATTTATCTTCTGACCACTTAATCAGGAACAAAAGTGAGAGCTTGCCGAACAAACTTAACCTAATACGGAAATGCAACTAGAAATAGACCTAATTCACGTTTCTTTGATCGCATTAAGAGCGCTAAACGCGTCAGGTTCATTAAAAAGCAGTAATGAATATTTTTCCTTTTTTTCCATTTTTTTCCGACCCCCTAGGAAAATTTCCTTTTTTCCATTAGAAATTTTCCATGGAACATCTCTAGTGCCACCCCCCAGCTGGAAAGGTCAAACAACTTCCGAGACAGTTTAGGGAGCCCCTCTCGACCCAAAAATACAACAAGTACCAGTGGGACTTCAGTACTAACAAACTGGCTCACAAATCACTAACTTTTACAGGGTTCGTGCGGATTTTGTATAGCAAAATTCCCTGACCTTTCCGTGACCAAAGCCAAAATTCCCTAACCAACCAGGGTGAGGAAACAGCAACCAATGTGAGAAAATTTTAAAAAATTGGCTTTGTAAAACGCCTTTAAACGGTATTCAGATGGTAAATTTCCGGTTTAAGTAGTCATATATAAAGTCAGAAGATAGATCTTCAATCAAAAGGGTGTTGTGTGAAGTTCTAACAGGACCATTTGGCGGCGAGATGTCTCTGCTGCTGTTGTTGTTGTTGTTGTAACCTTTTGTCCTTTCGGACTAGGAGTACCTAACCAACTGCTATACAGCAGGAAGAGACACAAGGTCCGGCTGCTATCAAACTTCTCCCTGACCAGACACCAACTTCCCTGACTTTTCCCGGATTCCCTGATTTTTTTTTAAATTCACAGACTTCTCCATGACTTCCTGACTTTCCGGGTCCCGCACGAATCCTGTTTTAGCTTAAAATTCGCTTTGGGAACCGAATTTGGCGTTTCCATTGCTGATGTTTAAGAGAAATCGGTGTTCTTGGAAGCCTTTTTTATCGCTTTTTCGAATGCTTTTAGCTCAAATACGCCATTTGGTACCTTTAAATAGCGATTTTGCCTTCTTGCTAAAAAACGTTCTAAAAACGCATTTTCAGGCGTTTTCGAGCATTTTGAAATTTTCGACCACCCCCCCCCCACCTGACGGAAAACCCCTCCCTTTCCCCACATCGTAATTTTAAGTTTCTGAGTAAAAAAATGAAAGAAAGCCCATAAATAATAAATTAAATAAGCAGCAAGCAAAAATTAGGTCGATTTTAAAAATAAAAAAATACCGTAACCCGGGATAAAGCACTCACTTGATCTAACACTGCGCCTGCTTAGGTTAATACATCAATGAAAGTGCAGCACACTAACACCACCGGGAAGGAACCTTTATCATTCACACCGCGTCGAAAGTTCTCTGCAATTTCGTTTTCCTGCTAATCCCTGTGTGGCGGATACGCTGGCTGCGTGGCGGGCCACGGCGACCGTGAGGAGCGTGAAATCAGTTTTTGCCTTTTTGCTAAACTAAACTAAACTAAACTTCGCAACATCGCAACTTCGTTACTAAACTTCGCAACATCGCAACCAGTCGCAACTTCGCAACCAGTCGCACCCGTTCGCATCCGCCGGGCGCCAACTCTAGAACGTTGATGCGAAGAAAACAGAAGGCGCAAGAAAAAATTTTACGACTTCTTTTTTGTTTTTCCTGTGCCTGTTCTTGCTAGAAGTGCTGCTATGACGTGATGTAAAGGATGCTTACTTTACTCTTTGTGTCTTTGCATTCAATGAAAGATGAGGCGGTCACATCAACAACAAGGGCAGCTTGTTTCTCCACCACCACAGTTTAAGCAAAGCGACGCTTAGACGTCCAAGTGGCGTCGTTGGCTCAGTTGGTAGCCCGCGGCCTCTGAGTCACGGCGGCCCCTGCATCCATAGCGGTTGTAGTGGGTTCGAAACCAGTCTGACTGGAATTAGACGACGTATAGCCCCACCGGCCACCGAAAGCTGGTGACAGCGAGTACGTAGATAAATGGGAACCGACCGGATCTGCCATTGCACCAAAAGCCGCTCCACAAAGCATGCCGCATTGGAGGAGAGCATCGACGACACCAGGAGCTGTCTGAGAAAACAACTATGCCGGAAGCCCTAAGCCAACCGGGGCATCGGCGGCGGCTGTCAGGGCTTACAACACCATGACCATACATGTCGCTGGGTTTTTCCGTGGGGGGGGACCTTTTTGAAATCCCAAATAGGGTTTTGGGACCAAGTCCAAAGTGGGTTTTGCGACCTTTTTTTGGGGTCCAAAGGTGGGTTTTGTCGACCTTTTTTTGGGGTAAAAAGTGGGTTTTGTCGACCTTTTTTAGGGATTCTGGGGCGAAAAATGGCTTCAAAACCCTATTTGGACCGAAAAAAGCCTTTAAAACCCTGTTTTTGCATTAAAAATGCCTTAAAAACCCTGTTCCGGTTGAAAAAAATGCCTTAAAAACCGAATATTGAAGCAACGAATGTAATAAAAAGCTGTTTTGCGCTCAAAATACATATTGAATATGAGTTTCAGCGATAAAATACTGATTGAAATGCGATATATTGACTAAAAAAAGTTCACAGAACCCTAATTTCAATTCTGAGGCACGCGCAAAACCCTGTTTTGACTTATAAGATTACTAAAAAACCCTATTTAGTGATTTGAATGCAGTTCTTAAACCCTGTTTAGGGTTTCTAATCAACCTAAAAACCCTTTCTAGGCTTTCTAGCCAGTGCTAAAACCCTGTTTAGAGTTTCAAAGTAACCTAAAAACCCTAAATCAGGCTTTGAAAGTAACCTGAAAACCCTAATCAGGTTTGAAAGTAACCTAAAAACCCTAATTAGGGTTTCAAAGTAACCTGAAAACCCTGTTTAGGGTTTCAAAGTAGCCTAAAAACCCCAATCAGGGTTTAAAAGTAACCTGAAAACCCTGTTTAGGGTTTCAAAGTAGCCTAAAAACCCTAATCAGGGTTTGAAAGTAACCTGAAAACCCTAATCCGGGTTTAAAAGTAACCTGAAAACCCTGTTTAGGGTTTCAAAGTAGCCTAAAAACCCTAATCAGGGTTTGAAAGTAACCTGAAAACCCTAATCAGGGTTTAAAAGTAGCCTAAAAACCCTGTTTAGGGTTTTAAAGTAGCCTAAAAACCCTAATCAGGGTTTGAAAGTAACCTGAAAACCCTGTTTAGGGTTTCAAAGTAGCTTAAAAACCCTAATCATGGTTTAAAAGTAACCTGAAAACCCTGTTTAGGGTTTAAAAGTAGCCTAAAAACCCTAATCATGGTTTAAAAGTAACCTGAAAACCCTGTTTAGGGTTTCTAAGCAGTCTAAAAACCCTAATCAGGGTTTGAAAGTAACCTGAAAACCCTAATCAGGGTTTCTAAGCAGTCTAAAAATCCTATTTAGGATTTCCGACCCTTACAAAACCCTGTTTTGGGTTGTATGGCAGCCGAAAACCCAATTTTGTGCTGCAGAATGTATTGTCTGGGCTAAAATTTTCTTTACTTTGGAATCCAAAAGTGGGTTTTCAGGTCCCCCCCCAAAAATCCGCTGGGGGGGGGACTTTTGCCGAAAAATCGGGCTTGGGGGGGGGCCGGCCCCCCCTTTACCCCCCCCAACGACATGTATGACCATGACGTCCACACGCCGGGCGCTCTCTCAGTGACTGGCACCCAACGGCATGCCTATGAGTGGCTGGGCAGTAAAGAAGGGAAAAACGTCCGAGATGACAAGATCGGGGGTTGCGAAATTGACCACGAGTCTGATCGTAGGCCGTAAGGCCTCCACACATTGGATCGGATCGACTACTGGTCCTTTATTTTAAGACTGAAATGAACAGTGTTCTACAACATATTAGAAAACGGTCCGGATTTTCAAATTTGAAGGTGGGCCCGGCCCAGGGGCCTTTGCTGCACGCACGCCTGGCTCAAATCTTTACTCGACTGGGGCATGGTCACGGCCGACCAATGCAGGTCTTTACCCCTATTACGTATGCAATAATGAAGTAAATTTTTTTCAGTATCTGCCTACGATTTACGATCGCAGCATATCAAGAATAGAAAAAGTGTTTCTATGTGCACAATCATAATCCAAAGATTTAGCCGACCCAAAGATTTAGCCGACGTGGGTTAATTGTGGTCGTACTGTATGTTTGATCGGTGGCAGCCTGGTAACAGTGTTGCCGATCCAAAAATTGTTATTTTTGTCAAAAAACAGAACGCTTAATTGTCGCTCCAAAATTGTATTTTTGCATAAAAACGAAATTTGCAGCCCAAAAACGATTCAGTTTCAGTTGATTGTTGCTATTTTTACCAAAATGTTATGGATAAAACACTGCAAGTCTTCCTTCCTGGCTTTCTGTAGCATTGAACACATTTTCATTTAATATCCATGTCCTTCAGCCGCTCCGCCCCTCAGTGTCCATCAAACAGTGTCCGCTCTACTAGAACATTGCTGTTTCGTAACATAATCCGGGATTTCTGATTCATTTGCGCAATTTCATCATCAAATAAATCTTCGCGTCTGCATTCTAAAGTTGGCGCCCGGCGGATGCAAACGGGTGCGACTGGTTGCGAAGTTGCGACAGGTTGCGATGTTGCGAAGTTTAGTAGTCGCCTCAGTTTTTGTTCACCCACCACACGGCGGTGACGGGAAAACGAATATATCTGCTTCGCATGCATGTCGTTGGGGGGGTAAAGGGGGGGCCGGCCCCCCCAAAACCCGATTTTTCGGCAAAAAGTCCCCCCCCAGCGGATTTTTTGGGGGGGGGACCTGAAAAAAAAAAAAAACACTTTTTGGATTTTAAAGTAAAGAAAATTTTTAGCCCAGACAATACATTCTGCAGCACAAAATTGGGTTTCGGCTGCCATACAACCCAAAACAGGGTTTTGTAAGGGTCAGAGGGAAATCCTAAATAGGATTTTTAGACTGTAAAACCCCCTGATTAGGGTTTTTCAGGTTACTTTCAAACCCTGATTAGGGTTTAGACTGCTTAGAAACCTAAACAGGGTTTTTTCAGGTTACTTTTAAACCATGATTAGGGTTTTTAGGCTACTTTTAAACCCTAAACAGGGTTTTCAGATTCACAAGCCATGATTAGGGTTTTTTTTAACTACTTTGAAACCCTAGCCAGGTTTTCAGGTTACTTTCAAACCCTGATTAGGGTTTTTAGGCACACTTTTAAACCCTAAACAGGGTTTTCAGCTTACTTACCCAAGCCACCATGATTAGGGTTTTAAGCTACTTTGAAACCCTAAACAGGGTTTTCAGGTTACTTTCAAACCCTGATTAGGGTTTTAGGCTACTTTAAAACCCTAAACAGGGGTTTTAGGCTACTTTTAAACCTAGATTAGGGTTTTCAGGTTACTTTCAAACCCTGATTAGGGTTTTTAGGCTACTTTGAAACCCTAAACAGGGTTTTCAGGTTACTTTTAAACCCGGATTAGGGTTTTCAGGTTACTTTCAAACCCTGATTAGGGTTTTTAGGCTACTTTGAAACCCTAAACAGGGTTTCAGGTACTTTTAAACCCTGATTGGGGTTTTTAGGTTACTTTGAAACCCTAAACAGGGTTTTCAGGTTACTTTGAAACCCTAATTAGGGTTTTTAGGTTACTTTCAAACCTGATTAGGGTTTTCAGGTTACTTTCAAAGCCTGATTTAGGGTTTTTAGGTTACTTTGAAACTCTAAACAGGGTTTTAGCACTGGCTAGAAAGCCTAGAAAGGGTTTTTAGGTTGATTAGAAACCCTAAACAGGGTTTAAGAACTGCATTCAAATCACTAAATAGGGTTTTTAGTAGTCTTATAAGTCAAAACAGGGTTTTGCGCGTGCCTCAGAATTGAAATTAGGGTTCTGTGAACTATTTTTAGTCAATATATCGCATTTCAATCAGTATTTTATCGCTGAAACTCATATTCAATATGTATTTTGAGCGCAAAACAGCTTTTTATTACATTCGTTGCTTCAATATTCGGTTTTTAAGGCATTTTTTTCAACCGGAACAGGGTTTTTAAGGCATTTTTAATGCAAAAACAGGGTTTTAAAGGCTTTTTTTCGGTCCAAATAGGGTTTTGAAGCCATTTTTCGCCCCAGAATCCTAAAAAAGGTCGACAAAACCCACTTTTTACTCTAAAAAGGTCGACAAAACCCACCTTTGGACCCCAAAAAAAGGTCAACAAAACCCACTTTGGACTTGGTCCCAAGACCCTATTTGGGATTTCAAAAAGGTCCCCCCACGGAAAAACCCAGCGACATGTATGTTCGCTTCCAAAAATTCTGACACTCTTTAGGAAATCTTTCAAAAACAGGAATTTTCCCGTCCAATCCAAAGAATTCTGCCAGTTTTTAGGCAAATCTTTCAAAAAGCAGCTTTCTCTTCCGAAGAATTATGGAACTCTTTAGGCAAATCTTTCAAAAAGCAGCTTTCTCTTCCAATGAATTCTGGAATTCTTTAGGCAAATGTTTCAGAATGCAGCATTCCCTTCCAAAGAATTCTACATTCTTCAGGCAAACCTTTCAAAAACAGTAATTTTCCCTTCCAATTCAAAGAATTCTGACACCCTTTATGCAAGTCTTTCAAAGCAGGTTTCCCTTCGAAAGAACTCTGACATTCTTTTTGGAAAATCTTTCAAAAGCAGCAATTTTTCTTCCAATCCAAAGAATTCTGGCACTCTTTTAGGCAAATCTTTCAAAAAGCAGCTTTCTCTTCCAAAGAATTCAGAGCACTCTTTAGGCAAATCTTTCAGAAAGCAGCTTTCTCTTTCAAAGAATTCCTGGAACTCTTTAGGTAAAATCTTTCAAAAAGCAGCTTTCCTTCCAAAGAATTCTGCACTCTTTAGGCAAATCTTTGAAAAAGCAGCTTTCGCTTCCAAAGAATTCTGACACTCTTTAGGGAAATCTTTCAAAAACAGAATTTTCCCGTCCAATCCAAAGAATTCTGCCAGTTTTTAGGCAAATATTTCCAACAGCTTTCTCTTTCCGAAGAAGTGGAACTCTTTAGGCAAATCTTTCAAAAAGCAGCTTTCTCTTCCAATGAATTCTGGAATTCTTTAGGCAAATGTTTCAGAATGCAAACTTCTTTCCAAAGAATTCTACATTCTTCAGGCAAATCTTTCAAAAACAGTAATTTTCCCTTCCAATTCAAAGAATTCCATTTCCTTTAAGTCTTTCCAAAGCAGGTTTCCTTCAGAAAGAACTCTGACATTCTTTTGGAAAATCTTTCAAAAAGGGCAATTTTTCTTCCAATCCAAAAAATTCTGGCACTCTTTAGGCAAATCTTTCCAAAAAGCAGCTTTCTCTTCAAAGAATTCTGGCACTCTTTTGACAAATCTTTCAAAAAACAGCTTTCTTTTTCAAAGAATTATCCAACTCAACCCCAAATTTTTTTTTTTTTTTTTTTTTTTTTCTTTTTAGGTAAATCTTTCAAAAAGCAGCTTTCCTTCCAAAGAATTCTGCACTCTTTAGGCAAATCTTTGAAAAAGCAGCTTTCGCTTCCGAAAAATTCTGACACTCTTTAGGAAATCTTTCAAAAACAGGAATTTTCCCGTCCAATCCAAAGAATTCTGCCAGTTTTTAGGCAAATTTTTCAAAAAGCAGCTTTCTCTTCCGAAGAATTATATGCTGGAACTCTTTAGGCAAATCTTTCAAAAACAGCTTTCTCTTCCAAAGAATTCTAGCACTCTTTATTTAGGCAAATCTTCCAAAAGCAGCTTTCGCTTCCGAAAAACTCTGGCACTTTTTAGGCAAACCTTTCAAAAACAGGAATTTTCCCTTCCAATCCAAAGAATTCTAGCACTCTTTAGGCAAATCTTCCAAAAGCAGCTTTCTCTTCCAAATAATTCCGGCACTCTTCAGGCAAATCTTTCAAAAAGCAGCTATCGCTTCCAAATAATTCTGGCACTCTTTAGGCAAATCTTTCAAAAAGCAGCTTTCTCTTCCAAATATTTATGGAACTCTTCGAGGCAAATCTTTCAAAAAGCAGCTTTCTCTTCCAAAGCAATTATGGAACTCTTTAGGCAAATCTTTCAAAAAGCAGCTTTCTCTTCAAAGAATTATGGAACTCTTTAGGCAAATCTTTTAAAAAGCAGCTTTCTCTTCCAATGAATTCTGGAATTCTTTAGGCAAATCCATTTCAAAAACAGCTTTTCTCTTCAAAGAATGCTAGCACTCTTTAGGCAAAATCTTCCAAAAGCAGTTTTTTTTTTTTTTTTTTAAAAAAAAACTTTCAATTTCTTCCCAAAGAACTCTGGCACTCTTTGGGCAAATCTTTCAAAAAACAGGAAAAAAATTTTCCTTCCAATCCAAAGAAGTCTGGGCGCGGCTGGGCTGGCTCGTTGTAAGCTGCTTATCTTGAGACGCCGCACCTGGAAGGAAACAGGCGACTGGAGTAAACAAGCGTCTCGCCACATTTGCCTTGCACCGGTGCATAGCGTTGGGTTTTGAACTGCGCTCAGCTTTTGCTACTCCTGCTTTCTTTCAATTACGTGTTCCCAGAAATAACTGTCTGCCAGAGAAAACTGCTTTCTGAAAGAACGCTGCATAAAGAGCTTATCAAATAGAAAGAATTACTTCAAAGAGAAAACTACTTCCTGAAAGAGCTACCTAAAGAGTTTACTGTCAGAAAGAATTACTTCAAAAGAGAGAACTACCTATTGAAAGAGCTACCTAAAGAGTTTACTGTCAGAAAGAATTACTTCAAAGAGAAAACTACTTATTGAAAGAGCTACCTAAAGAGTTTACTGTCAGAAAGAATTACTTCAAAGAGAAAACTACTTTTTGAAAGAGTTTACTGTCACAAAGAATTACCGGTGCATAGCGTTGGGTTTCGAACTGCGCTCAGCTTTTGCTACTCCTGCTTTCTTTCAATTACGTGTTCCCAGAAATAACTGTCTGCCAGAGAAAACTGCTTTCTGAAAGAACGCTGCATAAAGGGCTTATCAAATAGAAAGAATTACTTCAAAGAGAAAACTACTTCCTGAAAGAGCTACCTAAAGAGTTTACTGTCAGAAAGAATTACTTCAAAGAGAGAACTACCTATTGAAAGAGCTACCTAAAGAGTTTACATACTGTCAGAAAGAATTACTTCAAAGAGAAAACTACTTATTGAAAGAGCTACCTAAAGAGTTTACTGTTAGAAAGAATTACTTCAAAGGGATAACTACTTATTGAAAGAGCTACCTAAAGAGTTTACTGTCAGAAAGAATTACTTCAAAGAGAAAACTGCTTATTGAAAGAGCTACCTAAAGAGTTTACTGTCAGAAAGAATTACTTCAAAGAGAAAACTGCTTATTGAAAGAGCTACCTAAAGAGTTTACTGTCAGAAAGAATTACTTCAAAGAGAAAACTACGTATTGAAAGAGCTACCTAAAGAGTTACTGTCAAAAAGAATTACTTCGAAGAGAAAACTGCTTATTGAAAGAGCTACCTAAAGAGTTTACTGTCAGAAAGAATTACTTCAAAGAGAAAACTACTTATTGAAAGAGCTACCTAAAGAGTTATACTGTCAGAAAGAATTACTTCAAAGGGAAAACTGTTTTTTGTTAAGACCTATGTACCTAAAGTGTTTACACTCAGAATAATTTGCTTGAAACAAATTCCTTTTCAATTCAAGAGCTTGCCCTTAAAGCAGAATTGCTTGAATGAGAAAACTGCTTTGTTGAAAGGTTTTCCTAAGGAGTGTTAGAACTGCTTGACAGAGAAAACTTCTGTCTTGAAAGGTTTATGTACCTAAAGAGTGCCAGAATTCTTTGAAACGATAGCTGCAGATTTGCCTAAACAGTACCACACTTCTTTGGATTGGAAGGGAAAATTCCTGTTTTTGAAAGATTTGCCCAAAGAGTGCCAGAGTTCTTTGGAAGCGAAAGCTGCTTTTGGAAGATTTGCCTAAAGAGTGCTAGCATTCTTTGGAAGAGAAAGCTGCTTTTTGAAAGATTTGCCTAAAGAATTCCAGAATTCATTGGAAGAGAAAGCTGCTTTTTAAAAGATTTGCCTAAAGAGTTCCATAATTCTTTGGAAGAGAAAGCTGCTTTTTGAAAGATTTGCCTAAAGAGTTCCATAATTGTTTGGAAGAGAAAGCTGCTTTTTGAAAGATTTGCCTGAAGAGTTCCATAAATATTTGGAAGAGAAAGCTGCTTTTTGAAAGATTTGCCTAAAGAGAGCCAGAATTCTTTGGAAGCGAAAGCCCCGCATTCTGAAAGATTTGCCTGAAGAGTGCCGGAATTATTTGGAAGAGAAAGCTGCTTTTGGAAGATTTGCCTAAAGAGTGCTAGAATTCTTTGGATTGGAAGGGAAAATTCCTGTTTTTGAAAGGTTTGCCTAAAAAGTGCCAGAGTTCTTTGGAAGCGAAAGCTGCTTTTGGAAGATTTGCCTAAATAAAGAGTGCTAGAATTCTTTGGAAGAGAAAGCTGCTTTTTGAAAGATTTGCCTAAAGAGTTCCATAATTCTTCGGAAGAGAAAGCTGCTTTTTGAAAAATTTGCCTAAAAACTGGCAGAATTCTTTGGATTGGACGGGAAAATTCCTGTTTTTGAAAGATTTCCCTAAAGAGTGTCAGAATTCTTTGGAAGCGAAAGCTGCTTTTTCAAAGATTTGCCTAAAGAGTGCAGAATTCTTTGGAAGGAAAGCTGCTTTTTGAAAGATTTACCTAAAGAGTGCCATAATTCTTTGAAAAAGAAAGCTGCTTTTTGAAAGATTTGCCTAAAGAGTGCCAGAATTCTTTGGAAGAGAAAGCTGCTTTTTGAAAGATTTGCCTAAAGAGTGCCAGAATTCTTTGGATTGGAAGAAAAATTGCTGCTTTTGAAAGATTTTCCAAAAAGAATGTCAGAGTTCTTTCGAAGGGAAACCTGCTTTGAAAGACTTGCATAAAGGGTGTCAGAATTCTTTGAATTGGAAGGGAAAATTACTGTTTTTGAAAGATTTGCCTGAAGAATGTAGAATTCTTTGGAAGGGAAGGCTGCATTCTGAAACATTTGCCTAAAGAATTCCAGAATTCATTGGAAGAGAAAGCTGCTTTTTGAAAGATTTGCCTAAAGAGTTCCATAATTCTTCGGAAGAGAAAGCTGCTTTTTGAAATATTTGCCTAAAAACTGGCAGAATTCTTTGGATTGGACGGGAAAATTCCTGTTTTTGAAAGATTTCCCTAAAGAGTGTCAGAATTCTTTGGAAGCGAAAGCTGCTTTTTCAAAGATTTGCCTAAAGAGTGCAGAATTCTTTGGAAGGAAAGCTGCTTTTTGAAAGATTTACCTAAAGAGTTCCATAATTCTTTGAAAGAGAAAGCTGCTTTTTGAAAGATTTGCCTAAAGAGTGCCAGAATTCTTTGGAAGAGAAAGCTGCTTTTTGAAAGATTTGCCTAAAGAGTGCCAGAATTCTTTGGATTGGAAGAAAAATTGCTGCTTTTGAAAGATTTTCCAAAAAGAATGTCAGAGTTCTTTCGAAGGGAAACCTGCTTTGAAAGACTTGCATAAAGGGTGTCAGAATTCTTTGAATTGGAAGGGAAAATTACTGTTTTTGAAAGGTTTGCCTGAAGAATGTAGAATTCTTTGGAAGGGAATGCTGCATTCTGAAACATTTGCCTAAAGAATTCCAGAATTCATTGGAAGAGAAAGCTGCTTTTTGAAAGATTTGCCTAAAGAGTTCCATAATTCTTCGGAAGAGAAAGCTGCTTTTTGAAAGATTTGCCTAAAAACTGGCAGAATTCTTTGGATTGGACGGGAAAATTCCTGTTTTTGAAAGATTTCCCTAAAGAGTGTCAGAATTCTTTGGAAGCGAACATACATGTCGCTGGGTTTTTCCGTGGGGGGGGACCTTTTTGAAATCCCAAATAGGGTTTTGGGACCAAGTCCAAAGTGGGTTTTGCGACCTTTTTTTGGGGTCCAAAGGTGGGTTTTGTCGACCTTTTTTTGGGGTAAAAAGTGGGTTTTGTCGACCTTTTTTAGGGATTCTGGGGCGAAAAATGGCTTCAAAACCCTATTTGGACCGAAAAAAGCCTTTAAAACCCTGTTTTTGCATTAAAAATGCCTTAAAAACCCTGTTCCGGTTGAAAAAAATGCCTTAAAAACCGAATATTGAAGCAACGAATGTAATAAAAAGCTGTTTTGCGCTCAAAATACATATTGAATATGAGTTTCAGCGATAAAATACTGATTGAAATGCGATATATTGACTAAAAATAGTTCACAGAACCCTAATTTCAATTCTGAGGCACGCGCAAAACCCTGTTTTGACTTATAAGATTACTAAAAAACCCTATTTAGTGATTTGAATGCAGTTCTTAAACCCTGTTTAGGGTTTCTAATCAACCTAAAAACCCTTTCTAGGCTTTCTAGCCAGTGCTAAAACCCTGTTTAGAGTTTCAAAGTAACCTAAAAACCCTAAATCAGGCTTTGAAAGTAACCTGAAAACCCTAATCAGGTTTGAAAGTAACCTAAAAACCCTAATTAGGGTTTCAAAGTAACCTGAAAACCCTGTTTAGGGTTTCAAAGTAGCCTAAAAACCCCAATCAGGGTTTAAAAGTAACCTGAAAACCCTGTTTAGGGTTTCAAAGTAGCCTAAAAACCCTAATCAGGGTTTGAAAGTAACCTGAAAACCCTAATCCGGGTTTAAAAGTAACCTGAAAACCCTGTTTAGGGTTTCAAAGTAGCCTAAAAACCCTAATCAGGGTTTGAAAGTAACCTGAAAACCCTAATCAGGGTTTAAAAGTAGCCTAAAAACCCTGTTTAGGGTTTTAAAGTAGCCTAAAAACCCTAATCAGGGTTTGAAAGTAACCTGAAAACCCTGTTTAGGGTTTCAAAGTAGCTTAAAAACCCTAATCATGGTTTAAAAGTAAGCTGAAAACCCTGTTTAGGGTTTAAAAGTAGCCTAAAAACCCTAATCAGGGTTTGAAAGTAACCTGAAAACCCTGTTTAGGGTTTCAAAGTAGCTTAAAAACCCTAATCATGGTTTAAAAGTAACCTGAAAACCCTGTTTAGGGTTTAAAAGTAGCCTAAAAACCCTAATCATGGTTTAAAAGTAACCTGAAAACCCTGTTTAGGGTTTCTAAGCAGTCTAAAAACCCTAATCAGGGTTTGAAAGTAACCTGAAAACCCTAATCAGGGTTTCTAAGCAGTCTAAAAATCCTATTTAGGATTTCCGACCCTTACAAAACCCTGTTTTGGGTTGTATGGCAGCCGAAAACCCAATTTTGTGCTGCAGAATGTATTGTCTGGGCTAAAATTTTCTTTACTTTGGAATCCAAAAGTGGGTTTTCAGGTCCCCCCCCAAAAATCCGCTGGGGGGGGACTTTTGCCGAAAAATCGGGCTTGGGGGGGGGCCGGCCCCCCCTTTACCCCCCCCAACGACATGTATGGAAGCGAAAGCTGCTTTTTCAAAGATTTGCTTAAAGAGTTCCATAATTCTTCGGAAGAGAAAGCTGCTTTTTCAAAGATTTGCCTAAAGAGTTCCATAATTCTTTGAAAGAGAAAGCTGCTTTTTGAAAGATTTGCCTAAAGAGTGCCAGAATTCTTTGGAAGAGAAAGCTGCTTTTTGAAAGATTTGCCTAAAGAGTGCCAGAATTCTTTGGATTGGAAGAAAAATTGCTGCTTTTGAAAGATTTTCCAAAAAGAATGTCAGAGTTCTTTCGAAGGGAAAGCTGCTTTGAAAGACTTGCATAAAGGGTGTCAGAATTCTTTGGATTGGAAGGGAAAATTACTGTTTTTGAAAGGTTTGCCTGAAGAATGTAGAATTATTTGGAAGGGAAGGCTGCATTCTGAAACATTTGCCTAAAGAGTTCCATAATTCTTTGGAAGAGAAAGCTGCTTTTTGAAAGATTTGCCTAAAGAGTTCCATAATTGTTTGGAAGAGAAAGCTGCTTTTTGAAAGATTTGCCTAAAGAGTTCCATAATTATTTGGAAGAAAAGCGTTTTTGAAAGATTCTGGCAGAATTCTTTGGAAGCGAAAGCCCGCATTCTGAAAGATTTGCCTGAAGAGTGCCGGAATTATTTGGAAGATGCTTTTGGAAAATTTCCTGTTTTCTTTGAAAGTTTTTGAAAGATTTCCCTAAAGTGTGTCAGAATTCTTTGGAAGCGAAAGCTGCTTTTTCAAAGATTTGCCTAAAGAGTTCCATAATTGTTTGGAAGAGAAAGCTGCTTTTTGAAAGATTTGCCTAAAACTGGCAGAATTCTTTGGATTGGACGGGAAAATTCCTGTTTTTTGAAAGATTTCCCTAAAGTGTGTCAGAATTCTTTGGAAGCGAAAGCTGCTTTTTCAAAGATTTGCTTAAAGAGTGCCAGAATTCTTTGGAAGCGAAAGCTGCTTTTTCAAAGATTTGCCTAAAGAGTGCAGAATTCTTTGGAAGGAAAGCTCCTTTTTGAAAGGTTTGCCTGAAGAATGTAGAATTATTTGGAAGGGAAGGCTGCATTCTGAAACATTTGCCTAAAGAGTGCCAGAATTCATTGGAAGAGAAAGCTGCTTTTTGAAGGATTTGCCTAAAGAGTTCCAGAATTCTTTGGAAGAGAAAGCTGCTTTTTGAAAAATTTGCCACCCAGAATTCTTTGGAAGTGAAAGCCGCATTCTGAAAGATTTGCCTAAAGAGTGCCAGACATTTTTTGAAAGAGAAAGCTGCTTTTTGAAAGATTTGCCTAAAGAGTGCCAGAATTCTTTGGAAGAGAAAGCTGCTTTTTGAAAGATTTGCCTAAAGAGTGCCAGAATTCTTTGGATTGGAAGAAAAATTGCTGCTTTTGAAAGATTTTCCAAAAAAGAATGTCAGAATTCTCTCAAAGGGAAAGCTGCTTTGAAAGACTTGCATAAAGGGTGTCAGAATTCTTTGCATTGGAAGGGGAAATTACTGTTCTTTTAAAGATTTGCCTGAAGAATGTAGAATTCTATGGAAGGAAAGCTGCTAAGTGTCGCAGAATTGTTTGGACGAAGGGAGAGCTGATTTTGGACAGATTGCCTAAAGAGTGGCAGAATTGTTCGGATTGGAAGGGAAAGCTGCTTTTTTATAGATTTGCCTAAAGCGTGTCAGAATTCTTTGGAATGGAAGGGGAAATTGCTGTTTTTGAAAGAATTGCCTAAAGAGTGTGAAAATTCTTTCTAAACGAAGGCTGATTTTTGACAGATTTGCCTAAAGAGTGCCAGAATTCTTTGAAATGGAAGGCAAAATTGCTGTTTTTGAAAGTTTGCCCAAAGAGTATCAGAAATTCAAGAAAACTGCTTTTTTGAAGGATTTGCCTACAGTGTCAGAAGGGAAAATTACTGTTTTTAAAAGATTTTGCTAAAGAGTGTCAGGATTTCTTGAAAAAGAAAACTGCTTGTTATTTGAATGATTTGCGTAAGAGTGTCAGGAGAATTTCTTAAAAGTAGAACTGCTTTTTTGACAGATTTGCGTTAGAGTGCCATAATTGCTTGATAGAGAGAACTGCTTTAAACAAGGTACACAAAGCGTTTTCTGTCACAACGAATATGTACAGAACAGTGCAATTTACTCTACTGGAAAGCCTACACCGTGCAACGCACAGTACACAGAAGCAAGAGAGCCTCTGAAAGAATTATCTGAAGAGCTTACTATCAGCAAGACTTGTTTGAAAGAGAAAACTGCATCTGAAAGAATTGCACAACCACTTCCTTCAAATAAAAGTTTACTGACGTTTTCCTCTGCTGCCGGTCTAATTTTGTAAAAAATTTCCAAAAAAATCTGTCCCTGCCTCTAAAACTGAGAGTTTTATACACTGAAGTACAAACTATCTAAAGTTTTATACACTCATTTTGAAGAACCGTCTTGTTTTAACAGACTATAGTTTGCATACTGTATGTACATAGTACGTCAATAGTTGAGTCGAGATGACGAGTTTTACAGCCGCCATCCCACAGCGGCCAGGATCAATAATGTTTATTTTAGTCTGTTCACGTGCACAATTACCCAAATCTTGCATGGCATTGTCGCTTTGGCATTGCTTGGGTTGGGCCCACCCGATTTCCAGCTCTAATTCCTTTCAAAAAGACAATTCGGACGCCCATCATGGGAAACATCAAATGAAACCGAGAAATTGTTTGCGAAACTGAAAATAATAAACAAAATAAGCATAAAACTCGTGTTAAACAGCGGCAACCAGGACCAGGTTTGTGCGCTATGTGCAAGACGAACAGCACAATACGTGTGCCAAAGATCTCCGAATTCGATTCAAAACTGACCAAGTTGTGTTGTTTACAGTGTGCAATCCATTATAAGGAATTTTTTTTGATTTTCAACTTTCAAGGCTCAAAAACTCGGTTAGGGGTTACTTTTTTTTTTCGATTTTTTTCTTTAATCGAAAGAAAAAACATAGCGCTACATTTCCATGAAATAAAATAGTCGGACTATTGACGGTAGGGGGGTCAAATCGGTCCCGGAAGGGGTTCGAAAAAAATTTTTCTCTGCAATGCAGTCGATTAGGGTATCATTTGAAAGAGAATACTTTTCTGATTCTAAATCTGCAATTCGCAAGTTCCTACGATCATTTGGTCCCGAGTTATGACTCAAAATCTGTGAGAGGGTCGAAAAAGTGACCCTCTCAAAAATGGCCGGGAAGGTGATAAAATGTCTTTTTAGGTCAAATTAAACCAAAATATGAAATTTCAGCCAAATCGGAGACAAAAAGTTGAGATTTGTCCGGGAAGAGTCGACCCTTATATAAACCGGCTCTTAATGTTTTCAAGCACTAAACCAAATGATTTTTCAAAACAAAGTGAGAATTTTGTTTTGAAAACATGTTCAAAAGGTACTCTGAGCATGAAATTAACAATTTCAGTAATTTGAAGAGGTCTGGCTAGGCCGCTAAAAATTTATAAAAATCAGCTTTCTAGAAGACAGCTTAAAGGTATTCTGAGCAGTCATTAAGAACTTCAGCAGTTTGAAGAAACCTGGTTGGACCGCTGCCCAACCAGGGAGAGAAAATTTAAGAAAGAAAGAAAGAACCCTAATTTTGCCTGACCATACATAAAATTGCCTGACCTCCCTGAACCCTGCAAGTGGTAAGGCATCCCAGAATACAAGCGAGATTCACTTTGACACAGTTGAGTCCAGGCAAGTAAGTCATGGTGTGCACTTTCTGTCGAATCGTCTGCTCCGAATGGGCCGGCAGCAAGTGTTGTCGTATCAGCTCGAAGGTACACGACCGCTTGCCCCTGATCCTCTGCGAAAACTGGCCCAAGCCGAGAGCCAGCAAACTAGAGAAGAAATTATTTATGGTCTTTTGTTCAAGTAAACCTGTTCTACTTTATCTCAGACGGATAGAAAAGGCCACTCCAATCTTCACGCCTGGTCTGTTTGTGAGAGCTGTTGCGAGTGATTCTGACCAAAGGGAGTGCCTTAGCCGGTTGGGCGCACGGCACCAACTGTGGATAGATCAGTGCCGTCGAATCGGACAGAGCCAACTGCATGCTAGTTGCAATGACTGGCACTAAAAGCAGCTTCAAGTCAGACATCAAAAGGTCATCCGCCGTAGTGGGTGCTTTTCTGGTCAAACGGCCTATTTAACGGTATTTGGTAAACAGGACAGTGAAACAATAGCAGTTTTACCATCCTGTTTATATAATTAAACGTCTTCAATTCAATTCAAGCTGAGAGCTTAACTTACAAGGTTTGCCTCTCCAAACTTTGCCTGAAGAGCTCAGCGACAGAATCTTCGGCAATTTAGTGGTGTCCGGTACAGGTTTGCGCACAGTTTCGAGCGCAGAGGCCAGATTCCAGATGCTCCAAACTCCGTTCGGACCATGTTTTCCTTGTTCTTCCAGTTCTAGCTTAAAACCAATCTTCTGACTGAGTACGATTCGAGCCTGCATTAATTAGGCTTACCAGCATTCGATGTGAAAGATTGGCCAGAAACTCAAACGCACGGTTCTCTCGCGTCAAAATGTGCGTTTGTACCAGTTGCTGCACGTGCTAGAACAGGTTACCATTTACGGACACTTGCTTAATGCCTGCCTGCACCTCTTTTTAGGCCAACACTAATTAGGTATGGCTAATGGTTCTAATTGACGTTGTCTGCAGAAGCGTTACAACCTTGGACAGCCGAAATTTTGAATTTGATTAAAGCCACTTTTTCTAATGTAAAATTTTGTTTCGAATTGAATGGTGGCACTCCCAGGTCGCTCCGACCACTGGGAAGGGTGCAATTCGTGATTTCCTGAACCCTACTTTTTTCAAAAAACCGAATTTCAAAAATGACAAAAACTGTATTTGATCACAGTTCTCCACCGTTTTAAGAGACAGAGACCTCGGCCTTACTTCATCAGAGAGCCCGAAAATATACTTTCTTTACAAGTTGTCAGATTTTAAATCGGCCGAAAATTAGCATAAAGCGGGCAGCATTTTGAAATTTAATGTTTTATACATCATTCGATTCGCCTCATCGAGAACTTTCGTTTAAAATTATCTCCAGCTTGGGACAGATACTGTGAAGGGTAGAAAACTCGCAAAAACTGAAAAATACTCAAGTTTTTCCAGCTTTTTTACATGAATTGGCTGTGTAACTTTTGACTAGGAGAAAAGATTTATATTTTGGTTATAAGTTTTAAAACAGACCACCGTGCCCATCTATAGGCGGATTTTCAGCTCGCTAACTAAACCCGCTTAAGAATTACAAATACTTTTATAACTGTAAGTAGGGACGATTTTGGTTTTCAAATGAAAAAAGGTGCTGATCGATGTTTTTGATTTAGTTTGTAGTGGCGGTGCATAATGAAGCAATTATGTTTGTGAAAACTGTGGGAAAAACAAGCACCTACATTACCAAACTGTTAATTCTGTGTTGTGTTATGTTAAATGTCACCCGATTGGCCGGATTTGTTGTAACCGTTTAATGATTTAGCTTGTTCACATAGCGCATCTGGTTAATAGCTATGCGCCTAGCGCATATTCTTTTCACAGGTTCAGTCAACCTTGAATAGCTCTGCAACTGCATAGACTCACATGTCATAGTATGTTGTTTTGGATAAGGAATCTGAAGTGCCACACAAATGCTCATCAGAGAACCCTTGGTCTCTCTTTCAAGCTCGTTATTCTTGGCCAAATGGCAGATGACTTTGCCTAAGGCTTCGACTGGATGGGGGAGAACCTGAACTTGTTTAGCCATTTCTTTGAGGTTGTTTTGTGACTTGGGAAAATTTTTACGGTTCTATCAGAAGATTTTGTGTCACATTAATATGATAAACAATATCATCAAATTCAAATCAACTTACGCTGTCGGCAGTGCTAGTGGCGGACATTTTGGTTGAAAACGCCCAGAAGGCCTAGTAGTAAGTAATCAACCACCCAGCCACACTCAGCGTCAGCATGCACACAACACAAAACACAGAGTTTATGTTGTGAGGCACGTGAGTGATGCCATCCACCAACACAAGCCCACAGGCGCACCTCACGTAGCTAAAGTAATCAATAATCATTATATTGGTTGGCGGCCTGCCTACAGACCAAGTGCGCAGTTCAAACCAGTGAACTTAAAGGATCAAGTAGTAATCGTAGCTGCTTGTGTCTCCCACAGTTTTCACAAATGTAATTGCTTCGTTATGCACCGACACTACAAGCCAAATAAACAACATCAATCAGCACCTTTTTCCATTTGAAAACCAAAATCGTCCCTAATACAGTTATAAAAGTATTTGTAATTCTTAAGCAAGTTAAGTTAGCAAGCTGAAATTCCGCCTACAGACGGGCACGGTGGTCTGTTTCAAAACTTATAACTAAAATATAAATCTTTTCTCCTAGTCAAAAGTTACATAGCCAATTCATGCAAAAAAGCAGGAAAAACTTGAGTAATTTTTTGTTTTTGCGAGTTTTCTACCCTTCACAGTGTTTGTCCCAAGCTCGAAACAATTTTAAACGAAAGTTCTCGATACCCCTCCCCCTCGGCCGGCCATACCCCCCTCGGCCGGCCATACCACCCCTCGCCCACCCACCCGCCCCTCCCGGAGGAAATTTTCGCTTATTTAAGGTAAAATAGGCGTTTTTTTGCCTTTTCGGGGGACCCCCCCCCCCCCCCGAGGTCTTCAGACCCCCTAACCCCCCTCCGGATTTTTCCGGCCCATGTACGATTTAGACCACAGCAAAAAAAATTATGCTAAAACCGCGGATAACATGACCGGATGCGATAATTTAAGCAAAAAACCGCACTTAATTTCATGAAGGATTACTAAAATGCGACCTAAAAAAACATCCGTCTGTGAAGAAGTTTTGTATGGCGATGGCGCACTTGGTACCATTTTTAGTTATGGGCAACAGATTTGAATAACTCGCGCTACAAGCAAAAATTTATGCTAAAACGGCAATAGCATGGCCGGATGCGATAAATTACGCAAAAAACCGCACTTAATTTCATTATTTGAGAAATGCGGGTTCAAAACGGCCGCGTGGGTCAAATCGCGTAAATTAGTGTTTATAGCTTGGTCGCCGTCCCAGCGGTGGCTGATTTTCTATGGCGCGAGTTACGAAGGTGCAACCAACTTGATTGTTTAAAATCTACTGGAAAGATGTGAATAACTCGTCGCCCAGCTAAATTAATGCGAAAAAGTATGATTGCAAGTGTTGGGTACAATAAAAGCCTGACATGGCAAAAGTTAAGGGTTACTGAAACTTCAACACCGTTTGTGGGGTTAACGGCAAAGAGCAGAGTGCCAATCCTTGTATCATTCGAAAGTCTGAAGTCTACTGTACACGGAATGGATTTAACATATTGAGCCGAATTCGTCCTTTTTTTCACAAGAACGACAGCCGTCTGCGAAGGATTTTTCTATGGCGCACTTACTTGGTACCATTTTCAGTTATGGGTAACGGTAGCGATGTAAAGGAGTTATAAATACTGAGTTCCGAGTTAACCGAGTTTCAGTACCCTACTTGGACATGGAAAAGGCCCGGTACTCGGTAGCGAAAAATCCAGTGCTACGTGCAATGTACAATCAGGCACGCACCTAACCATACATGTAACAGGTCATCCGCCGATGGGGGGAGTGGGGGTTGGGGGGGTCTGAGCCAAAATTTTGGGGGAGGGGGTGGGCACTAAAAAACGCTCAAAAATCGAAAAAATCGCAATTTTTTGGCTAAAAATTGCCAAAAATCGCTAATTTGGGCTGAAATACAGGTAAAAAGTGTTGTTTTGCAGGCGATTTTGGCAATTTTTGTGTGTGAAATTGTAAAAAATTGCAAAAATTTGCTCGAAAATTTACTTGCCAGAAAAATCGGAGGGGGGTCGGTGAAATCGTCTCGGGGGGGGGGGGGGGCGCATCCGGGGGGGGGGGGGGGTGGCCCAAGTCGGGTGGGGGCAGACCCCCCTGTTGCATGTATGCACCTAACGCCGTTTATATGGTACCGGTACGTAGGGTAGTGGTATTATGACACCGTCACCATATATGCAGACGTGGGCTAGCATTTCGGTTGAGGGGGGTAGACTTTTCAATTCCTCAGGGGCGGCTGAGGGGGGGCTGACGGGGTGGTAAGCCAAAAAGTCCGATCTTTGGCTAAAATCAAGGTTTTTTGGATTATTTTTCATTAAAATAAGCTAAAAAAGTATGAATATCAGGGATTGCACGAAAAGAGCTTTTACTTTTGCAACGTTTCGGCCTCGGCAAACGTTGCAACGAACGAAACGAACGAGGCCGAAACGTTGCAAAAGTAAAAGCTCTTTTCGTGCAATCCCTGATATTCTTACTTTTATGTATAATCCTTCTTTAAAAAAAGCTATTCTGAGCTCATTTGCACGTAATCCAAACATATTATATTTATCATAATTTTTAATACAAGATTCTTCCAAAAATTCCTGAGGGGGGTAGCGGCCGGTTGGGGGGGTAGGTCAGAGCCTGAGGGGGCCAAACCCCCCTCGGCCCCCCTCCTTTGCCCATGTCTGCATATATGGTACCGGTACCATATTAGTACCCCAACGTTCGGCGACTGTGGTGGAACCATGGTACCACTACCCTAGGTACCGGCACCTTATATGGTGTCGGTACCATAAACGGCGTTAAGTGCCTGACTGTTGTAACCAAACCTGTCTAAGCTGAGTGTCCAGTTGCAGACGCTCTTGAGCAGTTATTCTAGGCAGCAGAGCAGGGTCGTCGGTTATGAGAGAGGCTGACTGAGTGATACCCAACACGTCGCTACCTATGTTACGCACTTCCTGCTCACTGGTAGGCAATGAATTGGCCAGCAACAACACTTCCGGGCGTCTAAAAACCTCTACTTCCTATAAACGGCCATCCAACCTAAATGTCTACGAGAGATGGTCTGAGGAAGGGTGGAACTTTGAAATGCTTAGGGGGAGCACTTCTCGGAGACCAAATTGAATGAAAGATGAATAGGCAAATGCAACGGCGCCGCACTGTTTCCCAGTTAATTTATTATATAATTAACTTACTTGTAACCCTGGGCAATTCTACTTACTTGCTAGACGCCTCAATTTCAAATTTAATTTGTTATTAGCTTTCTAGAAATTTTTCGCTTAACGAAATAATGTTTGCCGGGGGTTTTCCGATTGTAAGACGACCATAGTCATTATAAGGGAAGCACTAGAAAGAATTTTCTCTAACTTTATCCCTAACGTGAACAAATTCACTAGTGTTCTATTTGCCGAATCTACGTACTTTCAGTCTAGAGACTAACGTTTCTCCATACTTGGCTATTAGCCCTACTTTAGCTATATGCGTAGCGTACCAACCTTGGGTATCAGGTCCCAGACCAAGCGGGGAAAGATAGCTATAATAGATGAATATGTCTGAGGCTAGCAAAGCAGCAGGTTAAGGGGACCCCCCGACCCAAAAAATACAAGTACTAGTAGTGGCTCCAGTACTAACAAACTGGCTCAGAAATCACTAATTTTTAGCCTAAAATTCGCTTGAAAAGCCTTTCGGAACCGAATTTGGCGTTTCCACTGCTGATATTTAAGAGAAATGGATGGTTTTGGAAGCCCTTTTTGTCATTTTTTGCTTGTTTTTAGCTCTAAAACGCTATTTCGGAAGCATAAAATAGCGATTTTTAGCGTCCTTACTGAAAAAACGTGCTAACAATGCATTTCCATGCGTTTTGGAACTTTTCCAAATTTTGTACCCCCCTCTCGGCGAAAGCCCCTCCCCCAGGTCGGCCCGTGTTACATATGGCAGGTGTGTATCGGTCTTTGAATACGCTAGGCCGGCCAGTACAACAGCAAATTTTCAGCTGAGATCAGCATGACTTTTAGTATTCTACCGCCGCCTCAATTTGAACCTACACAAATGCACACAACGCGGGATGACCTGTTTACAAAAAAGAGGAGCGTAATTTGGAAACGGTTACTGCTGACTGACGCACCCAAAATCGACGTTTTCCAGTTGGTCACAAGTGTTGTCTGGTTGCGTATTGTCCACACAGACACAGGTGGTGGTTTGAGAGAGAGAAACGGCATCAGGAGTGGAGAGCCGAGTGAGAGACGGGTCCTCGTTATGAGGCTGAGAATGATTAGCACCAACTGGGTCGGCGAATATATCGAACAGATCGTGCAACAGACCCTCCACTTCGCGTTCTATAAGCACGGCGAGCTTAGTGCTTCCCTCTCAGGTCTACACAGCAGCTGACTGGGAATTTCGGTGGCTTTGTCCATACGGGTCTCGTCGGCAGGCTCATCCTGGTCGGCGGCGTAGTAGTATTCGGGGTCCAGAGCGGTCTCTTCGTCCCATTCTAATAAAATCACAATCACACATGTACTACAGTCAGGCACTTAACGCCGTTTATGGTACCGCCACCATCGTGGGGTACCATATATGGTGTCGGCACCATAAACGGCGTTAAGTGCCTGACTGTACTAGTGGGTTTGGGGCATTACCCGCTAGCTAGAAAGGCCAAACACCCTCAACTCCCGAGACAGTTTAGGGATCCCCGACTTTAAAAAATACAAGTACTAGTAATAATAAACAGACTTAGAAATAACTAATTTTAGCTAAACTTCGCCTGAAAAGCCTTTGGCGTTTCCGCTGCTGATTATGGTACTGGCACCAAAGTCCATGCGTAGGGCTAAACTCACCACAAGTCACAGTCACAGTCCCCGACTAACGTGGGGGTACCATATATGGTGACACTAACCTAGGTACCGGTACCATAATGGTGCCAGTACCGCAAACGGCGTATCATAAGTGCCTCTATTACTGACGACACTACCATGCACACTGGTAAGAAGTGATAAGGAAGGTACCAGGCAGGTCGCCAGAGGTGAGAGTGACCAGAAAGTTGAGATAGTCGGGGTCGACCAGAGGTTCCGATCCGGCCGGTGACTCTGTCACGTCGGGGTCGGCTTGTATGAGCGTCCGTTCGAACTGTTCGATCGATACGTCCTCCAGAGATTCCTTGGCTCGAGTGTGGAAGGCCGGCAAATCCTGCTGCAAACACTCAAATACAACTTACTACATGAGCCCGAAAAATTGGAGGGGTAAGCTTTGCCGATCTACCAAAACAGCTTGCTGGCCTAAAGACCCAATTTTGACCAGAAGCTCAAACAAATGGTTAGGGACAGTTTTATAGAAAAACAAACAACCTCAAATCCTTTTTGCAGGGAGCGTTTCACCGACTGGCCAGTTTTGAGAACGATCGGGGTCTTCGGGGGGCCCATTCTCTCGAATTCCCTCTGCAATAGACAAATTTTAACAGTTAGACGTAACGCGCCAGTAACTGCCCGTCAAGCGTGTCAGCACTTCAAACTAGGGCTCCGACGATATATTGATATCGATGTCGAAAATTCGATATATCGACCTTTTTTCCAATATCGATATCGATACCGCGATATTTTTTTGCATCGATATTTTTAAACAGACAGGGTGCGTAAAACAACCCAGCAGTTTTTCTTTGCTATAGCAACCGTAAATCTCAACCGATTTGAATGCAAATAAATTCTTGACAGACTGGTGCAATGTTCATTAAGATACTCTGCTTGGTTCCTGAGATATTCGCCCTCAAAATATAATCAGAGATTTTGGTAACGAACAGCTGCGGTTTTTATTATTCCGTTGCACTTTATAATAACTCTTTCCAACAAACCGCAAAATTCATCAATGGTTCGTTTCGGCTAGCGATCGACCGGAACCAAAATTTTCGCCGGAACCGGAACCGGAACCGGAACCACCCAGTTCCGGCCGGAACCGGAACCGGAACCGGAACTTTTTCAATATTTGGTCCAAAATTTATAGAAACGTATTTATAGGCACGTCGTGTACAAATTCCTGTTGTAAACATCAGCAGAAGTTCAAATCAACAACAGAATACAGACTTTTCAATAACAGTAGTCAAGAGCACGCAAATTGTACTTCAGAAAGAGAAGCTTTTCAACATTTTCAGGTTTCAGCTTTGATCTGTCACCTTCGGAGATGTTTTTAGCTGCCTTAAAGGCACAGTTGTTAAAAAAAATTTTTTTTGAAGGCCAAAAATTTTTGCTTTTTTTTAAATTTAAAAAAAAATAATTTTTTTTTGAAAATCGTCTTAAATGGGTCCAGCATGCTAGTACAGATACTTACAACACATTTTCCACTTTTGCACCTTAAGTCAGTTGAGAAACCTGTTCGAAAACGACAATACAGCTCTAAACACTGCCTGTAACTGCATAATTTCACCGAAAATTGTCTTTAGAGGCACTTCTAATGATGCATAACATGGAAAACTGCATAATTTCTCCCCATTCATGCAAATTCTACTGCCCCCACTGAGCTGCGCACTTTATTAAACAGACGCAATAATACTTGATGTAACTGAATATCCATCGAAAATAGTGAATGAAAAAGTTCCGGTTCCGGTACCCTTTTTCACCGGAACCGGACCGGAACCGGAACCGCCAGTTCCGGCCGGAACCGGAACCGGAACCGGAATTCCGGTCGATCGCTAGTTTCGGCCTGATGAATTGTTTTTGATGAATAGTTCTTCACGTTTTACGATTACTATTCTTCAAAAGATGATGAACTGAAGAAACTATTCATCACAGAAATTGAGGAACAATTAAATAATGATTCTTCAACAAACTTTAATGGCAATTTTCCTTAGTTCAACCGAAAAAGAAACGTGCCACAAACACATAAACTGACTGGGCTCGTCATGACAGTTAATCAGAAACTGCTAAGCACTGCCGTGTACTAAAAAGACCTTTTGTCAAGTTGAAGTGCTGGACCATTCCAATGCATTTGATGAACAACAAAATAATTGATTCCTCAGAAAATCTTGCAAAAGTCTTCAAAATGATGAATAGTAGTGGACCATTTCATGATGAATAGTATGATGACATGATGGCATACTGATATATCAGTATGGTTTGTTGGTAGGAGGTATACATGTACTACAGGGGTTTGGGGTTACCGCCCCAGCTGAAAAGGCCACACCCCCGAGACAGGTTAACGGACCCCTCCCCCCGACTCAAAAATACAAGTACTAGTAGTGGCTCCAGTACTTCTTCTTTTATTCAGCGAATTGCCTTGGCAATAATACAGCGTCCTCAGGAGGACACACCAAGTACGCCAATAAAACTAAAATAAACAACGAGAACACATTACTAACAAACTGGCTCAGAAATTCGCTTGAAAAGCCTTTGGAAACCGAATTTGGCGTTTCCTCTGCTGATATTTAAGAGATCGGTGTTTTTGGAAGTCCTTTTTGTCATTTTTTGCTTATTTTTAGCTCTAAAACGCTATTTGGTAGCTTAAAATAGTGTTTTTTAGCGTCGTGTCATTACTAAAAAACGTGCTAAAAACGCACTTCCAGGCGTTTTTGAGTTTTTCAAATTTGGGACCCCCTCTGGGCGAAACGCCCCTGGACCCCCCACCTGACGAAAAGCCCCCCTACCCCCTCTCCCCAGGTCGGCCCGGAGCTATGGCTAAGGGCTAACCTCACGAGGCTTTACTGGTGACACACAGGCTCGGTTACTTCACCAGGAAAGTCTCATTAGCCCCCCAGCAGTAGGAATCTGCTTTATTATGAAATGCAACCGAAAATTATTCAGCTAAAAAGCCGAGTTTCTCACCTGTGTTGGTTAATTTGGTACTAAAATTACACGATCAGTCAAAAAAGGCGCCGCTACCTGCCCATCCCTCCGCAACCACAGACAGACAGATGGCTGGAAAGAAGTGAGTCACCTGAGTCTTGCAGGCCTGTACGGTAAGCAGAGTGGGCGGAGTGGATTCGGCCAGAGGTTGCGACTGCAACAGACGCGAATCCGAAATCTGACCACCACCAACAGCCGGCGAGTTGAGGTCGGAGAGCTCTGACTCGTCTGCACTGTACTCTGCCGTCTAGAAACAAACCGATCCGATCCGATTTGCGGGGGCCTTATGGCCTACGATCAGACTCGTGGTCCATTTCGCTACCCCCGTGATTCGTCATCTCGGACGTTGCCCTTCTTTCACTGCCAGCCACTCCTAGCCATGCTGCTGGGAACCGGTCACCAGAAGGGCGGCTGGCGTGTCGATGTCATGATTCTGACAGCTCCCGACGGCCGCCGGTGCCCCGTACGTCAGAGGGCTCCCAGCATAGTTGGTTTCTCAGACAGCTTCTGACATTGTAGATCTTCTTCCCAACGCAGGAGACTTTGTGGAGCGGCTTCGGTGCTTAGGCAGATCCAGTCGGTTCCCATTTTACCTACTCGCTGTCACCAGCTTTCGGTGGCCTGGGTGGAGCTTCGCTAAGTCTAATTCAACTCAGACTGGTTTCGAACCCACTACAGCCGCTAGGGATGCATAGGCAGCTGGGCTAACTTAGGTGCGGTTGCATTTCAGACGGCAGTTAGACGAACAGCAAGAGCACCTCCTTGTCGTCGGTTGTGAGATCGTTGGCAGGGTCGTAGTCCTCGTCTTCATCTTCTTCTTCCGGGTATTCCACGTCCAGAAAGGTTCGCGACCTCACCACCGGCTCTTTGAGCGGTGTTGACGGCCAATCTAGCTGAAAACGGCTGCCATTTATTAAAAAATCGCACTTGCCTAGTCCGAAATGGAGGGCACAAAACTTCAAAAGGCACCAAAACGGTTCAAAATCACTTTAGAAGGTTTTATTTAATAATAAATACGCTACAACAGTCTGGCACTTAACGCCGTTTATGGTACTGGCACCATATGTGGTGACGGTATCATAATGGTACTGGTATCTAGACTACTGCCACCAAATATCCACCTGATGCAGACCAGGAAGCAAAAGCTCGCGACTTGTCCCCGACTCCCCTTGTCTTTCTATCGTATCCAGACTTCAAAATACAGTATACCCCCTTGTCCCCCGCTTTCGGGGACATGTTTCGACAAGTTCTTGTCTCCTAGAGGACAACTTCTTGCCTCTTCTCCTTGACAAACCCCTCTTTCCCGGGACAACACCCTCCCTTGTCCCGGGACAAGCCCCCCTTGTCCCTGGGGCTTGTCCCGACCCATGTCCCCGTCGGGACATCTGGAACACCTTGCCCCCAGAGGAGGTGGTTGGCTCCGGTCTGCATCAAGTGGATCTGGTACCCCTACCCAAGCCATGACCATGGGTGCCGGTACCACTACCATATGGTACGAAGTTTAAATGAAGTGGTACCATATGGTACCGGCACCTTATATGGTGCCACTACCATAAACGGCGTTAAGTGCCTGACTGTACAAGATGAGGAGAATGACTAAGTTGGTGCAAGCAGGCAGACAGTCCAAGTTCTAAGGAGTTACCGTTCCTTTCTCTGCGAGTTCTCTGGCTTTAGAGCGCGTTAACTTGAGAGCCACGTCCCCAGCGCCGCTGCCGCCCATCAGCAATGATATGACTTGCGGATTTTTGATCAGATGCTGCAACGTAATACTACTAGGTCGAGCTTAGGCCCGGTTCACACTACGAAATAAGAAGTAAGAAATAAGGCGTCTCCAGTAAGAAATAAGTGAAGCGTTTACACTATGAAATCAGTATAGTAAAAATCAGCTGCAGTGTATCGTAAGAAATCTTTTGGTTTTAACCACAGATGTAACAGAACAGGTCATCCGCCAAAGGGGAGGGGGTCTGGTGCCGGCCGGGGGGAAGGCGGTCTGAGCCCAAACTCTAGGGAGGGGGGTTGGGCACTAAAAAACGCTCAAAAATCGCAATCGTCAAAATCGGTAATTTCGGCTCAAATAAATCTAAAAAGTGTTGTTTTATAGGCGATTGTGGCAATTTTTGTGTCTGAAATTGTAAAAAATCGCGAAGATTTGCTCGAAAAATTACTTGCCAGAAAATTGGAGGGTCGGAAATCGTCTCGGGGTCCCATCTGGGGGGTCTGGCCTACGTTGGTTGGGAACCCTCGGACCTTCTGTTACATGTATGCCCTTAGTTTTTGGGAACCAAACGGTTTATAGTCATATTAGATAGGTCTGACACCAAAACCACTAAAATGATAGTCCGCATTTGTTACTATAGGTCTCTGACTGCTTTTCGTCTTCAGACAGTCGTTTCTGACTTTGTTATGACATGCTATACGCTTAAAGTAAAAGAAAACTCTTATTTCAGTTGAGAAAAGTTGAGCACGGCGCAACTCTTATTTCGTGGCTATTTCTTATTTCTTATTACACAGGTGCGAAATAAGAAATAAGGCCATTATTTCTAATTTCTTAGTGTGAACCGGGCTCAAGTGCATATGAACCATTTTACTGCATACGTGTTTCTGGATGGGGGTCCCAGGCGGACAAAAACTCTGAAACCTAAATGCTCCCAGAAGTTATTAGGAACCTTCCTGGTTTCTTTCTAAGCTGCAGAAATCAATTTCGCCCACTACGCACTGAAGCCCGAATTGTTGTCGAAAACTTCAGTTTTAGTCTTTGAGCAGTTTGTCGAAAATTTGAATCTTTGGCTAAAATCATCGAGAACAAATTTTGCCGCCAAAAATTTGCATCAAGAGAGAGAGAGAGCATAGGCAACTACGCATGGAGACCTGGCTGTCCTGGCCATACACATGTGTGGTTGACTTTCTCAGCTCAGTCTTCCGTAACAGACATCGGCTAGCATTTCGGCTGAGGGGGGTAGAATTTTCAATTCCTGAGGGGGGCTGAGGCATACATGGGCCGGGGGTAAGGGGGATATACCCCCCTCGGCCGGTCATACCCCTCCCCTCGCCCATCCCCCCTCCCGGAGGGAGGAAATTTTCGCTTATTTAAGGTAAAATAGGCGTTTTTTGGCCTTTTTTCGCCCCCCCCTCAGACCCTCCTTTGCCCGTCTGTTCCACAGGCAGGAGAATAAATAAAAGAGTGTAGAACGGACATGCAGAATGCTCTTAACGTTGGTGGCGGTGAGGTTGTAGTCTTTAGCCTTCTTTTCCAGATTCTCGTCGATGGTCTTGGAGAGGGCCAGGATCTCTCGCTCCTCCTCGCAGATCACCAGCCGGTCCGACGAATCGTCCAGACCTGCTGCTGCTTGTTGGCAGTCCTCGTCTGCTGACTGACTGCTGCTGCTGCAACAGGGCTGCTCGGCCGACTCCTCAGCCTTGTTGTCTTCTGCACCCTCCTTCACCATCACTCACTCACTCACAACCATCTCCTTCAGTTTATGGTCACTGAAACCATCTGCTACTAATGACATCGTCACCTCTTCTCATCTCGGGTGCGTATACAAATCGCCGGGCGGGCACAAGTACAGATCGCCTCCCCAAGAAGTTGTAAATAGGGATGCAAATGGTATAAAAAAATTCCAAATACCAGATGGTATTTTCTATACCAAATAATATCAAATAGTTGATAAACCGGTCGCTACTGTTTGGAATGAGCGCAAAGCCATACTTTTCTGCTTTTTCAGCTAAAATACATAAGTTTTGCCTCAGTGGAAGAGTTTTTGTAGCATCTAGAAGAAATCTAATCATGCCGAGAAAGAAAACGAGTAGTAGAATTCGGTGGTTTTTCACTGACTCCGGAAATGAGCGTTGTGATGTTTGCGGTCTAGGCTCGGTCTCTATAAAGGGCCCGTACATAAACGACATCGTTCCAAAATCCCGATTTTTCGGACCCCCTCCCCCCAAAATCGCATTGCGTCGTTTCATCGGGACCCCCTCCGTCTAAGGCGATGTCGTTTTCGGCTTACCTCTCCAATAAAAGTGCAGTCATACTGCGCATTCAATAGAATTAATTCCTACAATCTCTGGGAAGCTCTTCTGTATACGGTATCCGGTACTTTTTTTACGGTTGCATTGCATCTCTACTCACATGGTATACAGCATAGACGACTAAAAACTACTAGCCATGTATACAGTCGCGGGAGATGATAATCACTGGAATGGAACGCTGGAATGGAATGGAACGGTCATGATAATCGCTGGAATGGAACGGGAATCACTGGAATGACAAATTAGACTGTCAAAATGCTCTAAACGCATCCAGCAAATATTTACTAGACTGTGTGGGTCACCACCCCCAGCGGAACAGCGCAGACTAACACTTCTATTTGAATTACATAACGCATATGCATATTTATTTATTTATTCGCCCAAAACCACGTACATCTATTTGTAAGAACATTACCAAAAAATATGCAGAAACGACACAAGTACTGCAAGTAATGTAATACACATCAAGCTAGAAAGATGAACGCTTAAGAAGTGGGGTTTAGCCCAGCGGCGCCCGTTTGAATGGCGTCTGACGCTGAGCCTGTTAAAAAGCGTTTCAATTTGACTGTCTCTGAACAGAGATCTGAGGTGTGTTTTTTCCAGTGTTTTTTCATTTTTTTCGAAAAAAAAACCGGTTTTTCCTAAGGGTTGGAGAAAAACATAAATCGCGGAAAAAACTCAAGCCTAATTTATGTCATTTTTCAGTTAAAAAATGGACTTTTGAGATGTATAATAGGCTAGACTGGCTCAAAACTGTTAGAAAAACAACAGAAAATACCAAATTTGGCAATCTAAAACAAAAAGGCGAACTGCTGCAAGAAAATTTGCATATAGCGTTTATTGATGGAGCCTGTCAGGGACTGTTTCATGGCTGTTTCGGTGTTTCGTGATTGATATTTCTGTTCTGAAAATACTCAGAAGGTGCTAAAAAGCGTTAGGAATCATAAAGCCAGGTTAGGATATCCAGAACTTGAGCAGGAGTTTTTTCCGCGATTTTGGAAAAAACCGGAAAAAACTGGAAAAAACAGGCCGAGGTTTTTTTCGGAAAAGTATCCATCCCTGTTTCTGAACTTAACCTTTTCTTAAAGATACCTATACTGTGCGTGCCGTTACCGACTCGTCCGAAAGAGAGTTCCATGGAGCAACTACCCTCACCTCAAAACTGTATTTTCTGCAGTCAAGTCGGGAATAATGAGTGGCTAATTATAAAGAATGCCCTTTGGTGTACGTCACTGGTGCTCTTACAAACAAATCTCCCCCTTTTAGGTACACTAAACGGTTTATTATTTGGTAAACCAGGATCAGATCGTTTTGAAGTCTGCGAATCTCTAAGTTTTGAAGCTCAAGGCCTCAGAGAGTAGCAGTTATTCTAGGCGCTGTGCATAGTTCCTGTTTTGCATATGCGGTAGCCTTCTTGAAAAATGCTTTGCATTTTTTCAAGGTCATATATATATTTTTAATGAGGTACATGTAAGGGCTATAAACTGGGCTTCCATAGTCCAAAATGGGGAGTACAAAACTTTTATATAATCTTACCAAAAAAATTTACTCCAAGGCTCTGAAAAACGCTAAGCATTGAATTTATTCTGAAATAAGCTTTGATGCAATTGACGCTGCAATGCTCACTAAATTTTAGATCTGGCGTAACAATAATTCCAAGATATCGGCTATTTACCACTTCGTCTGTACATAACTCAGTTTTCGATCACATACTGTGTTTTTGGATTTGTCGCTCCTACAGTAATTCCTAAATGCATTGCAACCGTCTTTTCAAGTGCGAGAGAGAGGCCATTCAATTTTGACCAGTTAAAAAGGCACTCAAGATCTTCTTGAAATAATTTATCATCTGCGTTTGTGCTTGCCTTGAAATAGAGTTTCCAGTTGTCCGCGAGCAACTTAACTGACAATATTTTATGGCAGTTGGTACTCTATTTATGACAGCTAAAAAACATGTTGGCCCTAAAACACTAGCAAAGGGGAGGGTGTTGGGGGTCTGACGCCGGCCGGGGGGTCTGAGCCCAAATTTTGGGAGGGGGTTGGGTACTAAAACACTCAAAAATCGAAAAAAATCGCAATTTTTCGGCCAAAAATCGTCAAAATCGCTAATTTCGGCTGAAATACAGCTAAAAACTGCTGTTTTACAGACGATTTGCGCAATTCCTTTTTGCCTGCAATCAGGGTTGTATATTTTTCCGAAAAAAACCTCGGCCTGTTTTTTTTCAGTTTTTTTTCGTTTTTTTCGTTTTTTTCCAAAATCGTGGAAAAAACTCAAGCTCAAGTTCTGAGTACCCTAGCCTGGTTTTATGATTCCTAACGCTTTCTAGCGCCTTCCTGATTGTTTTCAGAACAGAAATACCCGTCATGCATAGATATAAATCACGAAACAGGCATGAAACAGTGCCTGATAGGCCCCAACAATAAAGGCTATATGTAAATTTTCTTACAGCAGTTGGCCGTTTTGCTTAAAATTGCCAAATTTGGTCTTTTCTGTTGTTTTTGTAAGAGTTTTGAGTTAGTCTGGCCTATTATACATCGCAAAAGTTCATTTTTTAACTGAAAAATGACATAAATTAGCTATTTTTAGCTTGAGGTTTTTTCCACGATTTATGTTTTTTCGGACCCTTAGGAAAAAAACCGGTTTTTTTTCGGAAAAAAACACCGGAAAAAACACACCTCACATCCCTGCCTGCAATTGCAAACAATCGCAAAAATTTGCTCAAAAAATTACTTGCCAGAAAATCAGAGGGGGTCGGAAAAATAGTCTTGGGGGTCCCCATCCGGGGTTTCAATTTGGTCCATTTTAGACATACATGTAGTAGTGGGTTTGTGGGGTCACCCTTCTAGCTGAAAGGGCCAAACCCCCTCACCCCCACCTCCAAGACTGGTAAAGGGACCCCCCCCCCGACCCAAAAATACAGGTACCAGTAGTGGCTCCCAGTACTAACCAACTGGCTCAGAAATCACTACTTTTTAGCCTAAAATTCGCTTGAAAATCTTTTGGGAACCGAAGTTGGCGTTTCCACTGCTGATATTTAAGAGAAATAGTTGTTTTTGGAGGCCCTTTTTGTCATTTTTTGCTTATTTTTAGCTCTAAAACGCTATTCGGCTGCTTAAAATAGTGATTTTTAGCGTCCTTACTGAAAACAAGACGGTTCTTCAAAATGAGTGTATAAAACTTTAGATAGTTTGATCATTTTGAAGATCCTCTCAGTTTTAGAGGCAGAGACAGATTTTTTGGAAATTTTTTTACAAAATTAGACCGGCAGCTGAGGAAAACGTCAGTAAACCTTTATTTGAAGAAAACTGGGTGTGCAATTCTTTCAGATGCAGTTTTCTCTTTCAAACAAGTCTTTCTAAAGTAAGCTATTCAGATAATTCTTTCAGATGATTTTCCCTTCCAATCCAAAGAATTCTGGCACTCTTTAGACAAATTTTTCAAAAAGTAGCTTTCCCTTCCAAAGAATTCTGGCAATCTTTAGGCAAATCTTTCAAAAAGCAGCTTTCGCTTCCAAATAATTCTGGCACTCTTTAGGCAAATCTTTCAAAAAGCAGCTTTCGCTTCCAAAGAATTCTGGCACTCTTTAGGCAAATCTTTCAAAAAGCAGCTTTCACTTCCAAAGAATTCTGACACGATAATGGCAAATCTTTCAAAGCAGCTTTCCTTTTCAAAGAATTTTGGCACACTTTAAGCAAATCTTTCAAAGCAGCATTCCCTTCTAAGGCATTCTGACATTCCTTTGGGTTATCTTTCAAAAACACGAATTTTCAATTCCCTTCCAAAGAATTCTACAGTCTTCTGGCATATCTTTAAAAAATCAACCTTCTCTTCCAAAGGATTCTACATTCTTCAGGCAAATCTTTCAAAAACAGCTTTCCCTTCGAAAGAATTCTGACATTCTTCAGGCAAATCGTTCAAAAACAGCTTTCCCTTCGAAAGAATTCTGGCATTCTTTTTGGGAAATCTTTCAAAAACAGGAATTTTCCCTTCCAATCCAAAGAATTCTGGCACTCTTTAGGCAAATCCTTCAAAAAGCAGCTTTCACTTCCAAAGAATTCTGGCACTCTTTAGGCAAATCTTTCAAAAAGCAGCTTTCACTTCCAAAGAATTCTGGCACTCTTTAGGCAAATCTTTCAAAAAACAGCTTTCACTTCCAAAGAATTCTGACACGATAATGGCAAATCTTTCAAAGCAGCTTTCCTTTTCAAAGAATTTTGGCACACTTTAAGCAAATCTTTCAAAGCAGCATTCCCTTCTAAGGCACTCTGACATTCCTTTGGGTTATCTTTCAAAAACACGAATTTTCAATTCCCTTCCAAAGAATTCTACATTCTTCAGGCAAATCTTTCAAAAACAGCTTTCCCTTCGAAAGAATTCTGACATTCTTCAGGCAAATCTTTCAAAAACAGCTTTCCCTTCGAAAGAATTCTGACATTCTTTTTGGGAAATCTTTCAAAAACAGGAATTTTCCCTTCCAATCCAAAGAATTCTGGCACTCTTTAGGCAAATCTTTCAAAAAGCAGCTTTGGCTTCCAGAGAATTCTGGCTTATCAATAGAAGCTTGAAATGCACTAAATAAATGGGCCAAAATTACCATATTCTTATTCCTTGATTTCCGATTAAAAACCCCAACAACGCTGCAGTCAGTAGTACATATGTACATATGTACTATATTACTGACACTCTTTTAAGCAATTATTTCTGATAGTAAAAGTTTCAGAGCATACTTTCAAAACGCTTTTTTGTCTTACAGTAACTCTTTAGGCAGTTCTTTAAAATCAGTTTTGTCTTTCAAACAATTCTGTCAGACTGTAAACTCTTCAAATATTCCTTTAAAAGCAGTTTTCTGATTTGCTTCTTTCAAAAAACAGCTTTCAGTTGCAATTCACAGTAAACTGTTGTCAGTTTTCGAGCCACGAAACCAGCAGGACTTGGAATTTTCGGGCCAAACTTTCGCAATAGGTACTCAGTTATCTTTTTAATAAATCCTGAAAATCTGAGCCAAATTCATAGAGAAATGACTGAGAACGAACCGTTCGAGTAAACTCTCCTTCCTGCCGGAGTGTCTAATGGCTAGCAGCTTTACAACGAGCGAGCCGAACGGCGCCAAGAGCACACGCTTTAAGATGCAATTGCATCCTACACGCTTAACGAAAAGCTATTCTTATACCCAGACATGGGCTAGCATTTCGGCTGAGGGGGGGGTAGAATTTTCAATTCCTGAGGGGGGGCTGAGGGGGGTAGGAGCGCCTGAGGGGGGGCTGAGGGGTGGTAAGCCAAAAAGTCCGATTTTTGGCTTAAATCAAGGTTTTTTGGCTTATTTTTCATTAAAATACGTTAAAATAAGCTGTTCTGAGCTCATTTACACCTAATCCAGGCATATTTTTATCATAATTTTCTATACAAAATTCTTACAAAAAATTCCTGAGGGGGGTAGCGGCCGGCTGAGGGGGGGTAGGTCAGAGCCTGAGGGGGGGCCAACCCCCCTCAGCCCCCCTTTGCCCATGTCTGCTTATACCGGCAGCCTTGGCTGCCGGTAAAAACGTGCTAACAACGCATTTCCAGGCGTTTTGGAGCTTCTTGAAATTTGGGACCCACCTCTGGCTGGGCGAAACCCCCTCTACCCCCGACCTACCAGAACCCCCTTCCCTCCCCCACGCCGGCCGGGACCTGTTACATGTATGATTTCAGACTACTGTGTGACTAAAATCCAACATAAAACCACTTTTGTTTCATCTGCATCAGAACGCAGGGAACTGAGAATATACATACATTGTAGTTTTCACTAAATCAAACTACCTACAGTACAACACAAACCTGCATTGCAGACATTTTTACAAAAGATGACAGTTTTTCGGCAACAGAGAACGTAAAAACTTTGTTGCAAACTCCAAAAAATTTTGGGAGGGTAGCCAAATCATTACGTAATTAGGCGAGGAGGGGCTCAGCAAAATATTACGACCCATTGCCAGGGGTAGGTGGGTCCAAAAACGGATAAAATGCCGTGACGTAATTTTTGGATGGCTCCTTACAGCGTTTGATTGTGTGTAGTGCTGCCATAATCGCGTTATTTCTTCTTCAACAATGGAGAACATTTCTTGGCAGCTGCGTAGTTTTGTTCAGATTCCCAGTCGATTGGTCCATTCCCCCACCTGGAAGACTTGATTTCCTTAGCCTAAATCTGAACTTGCACTTCAAGCATGAAAATAAGCTTATAGTCAGGGTGGTCGACATATGGAGGGAATAAGCCTCCTGCCTTCAAATCGAACATAACAAACTTCCAGTACCAAAGTATCCCAATCGCAACATTTTCTGATGGGATAGTGACCTGTCCCGTATTTTGCATACTGTTTAGTAAACAGTTGCTGGATGCGCTTAGAGCGTATTGACAGTCAAATTTGTCATTCCAGTGATTCCCGTTCCATTCCAGCGATTATCATGGCCGTTCCATTCCATTCCAGCGTTCCATTCCAGTGATTATCATCTCCCTACAGTCGCTAAATGGACGTGACGATAGTCGGGCGGGCACAAATCGCCCTCCCAAGATAGGGAGATCACTCGAATTTCAAATTTTGAACATAGACGACTGAATGTGGTATCAAACGACTGCTGACGATCTCCTGATTATTATTTTACACATCAAAATCTAATTACTGCATGCTATATCAAGTTCTACCCCAGATTATGCGTTTCGGCGTGTGGTCAAATCCGATGGTGCGTAGTTGGTATATCCGGCAA